>CM050171.1:45411992-45449492 GCA_027410445.1 Discoglossus pictus | reverse complement strand
GCAGCATGATGCTGCCACCACCATGTTTCACTGCAGGGATGGTGCTCTTTGGGTGATGTGTTGGGTTTGCGCCAAACATAAACAAAAGTTCAATTTTTGTCTCATCAGACCAGAGCACCTTCCTCCATACATTTTAGGAATCTCCCACATGCCTTTTTACAAACTCAAAACGTGCCATTTTGTTTTATGCTGAAAGTAAAACCTTGCCTGGTCCGTGAGTTTTGATGGCGGCCGTCTCTTTGCAGGTTTGCTGTTGTGCCATGTTCTTTCCATTTGGTTATGATAGATCTGTTGGTGCTCCTGGGGATCATCAAAGATTTGGACATTTTTTTATAACCTAACCCTGACTTGTACTTCTCAACAACATTGTCCCTTACTTGTTTGGAGAGTTCCTTGGTTTTCATGGCAGTGTTTTGTTAGTGGTGCCTCTTGCTCAGGTGTTGAAGTCTCTGGGGCCTTTCAAAAAAGGTGTGTATATGTAATGACACATCATTGCACACAGGTGGACATCATTTCACTAATTATGCGACTTCTGAATGTAATTGGATGCACCAGAGCTTTTTATGGGTTTTATAACAAAGGGGGTGAATACATACGCACATGCCAATTTTCAGTTTTCTATTTTTAAAAAATAGTTTTATGTATATATTTTCTCATTTCATTTCACTTCACCAACTTAGACTATTGTGTTCTGATCCATCACATAAAATTAAGATTAACAAAACATTGAACTTAAGGCTGCAACGCAACAAAATAGGTAAAAAGTCAAGGGGGGGAATACTTTTTAAAGGCACCGTATAAATAGCAATAGGTATAAAAGCAGACCTGTTTATATTGTCCTTCTCAAGACATTCATCAAATGATCATAGTCTAAATATGGTACTTCAGTGAACTTTACATTTGCTTATACAGCAGACTAGATTATAATACTTCTAATAACATCTTTACAGGAATATAGAATGTTAAATGTATTTTTCTGCCCCAAAAATAAATATATCATAAAAACAAGAAAATTAAACATGTATATGTTTTATTACAAATTTATCATTGACTTACTAAACTTGTGATGTTATACGGTAACCACCTTTCTATATCAAAAGATAGAATTGGGGGGAATAGTAGTATATTTTGACATTTGCTACGTTGCTGCTTTTAATTTAACGTGGCATATTCATCAAATGTTTCGATTCGAGTCCTGACTTTTGTCCTGTTGTCTTTATCAAATGTGCTGGTGTCGTAATTTGGAAGGGTAACGGATATGCAAATATTTCTTGTTTTTGTCATTGTAAATTCAGAAATATATTTTTCTTGATTAAACATTATCTGGCACCCCATTTTTTTCCCAGATCAACTGGCTATACACTGAACTAGCCATTTCATTCTACAGTAAGTAATTACCGAGATATTTTCCAGTGTTATCATGCAATTAGATCACAACCTCCACACTTATCATTCACTCTGAATTACCAGTTGGCATAAGGAGCTGGCCATATACATGGAGGAACCAAACAAATAACACCGATTATCTGATTTACTTTAGAAAAATACTGCTAGGGCAATGTTTAAATGATTTAACCTTAAAGAGCAATACAATACAACAGCAATATAACTTTATTTTAGTTGAAGACAAAGTGTGTCTAATTTATCTAAGTTATATTGATTTAAGGAAGGGGTTTCCAATTTTAGAAACATGGATCCCAAGGTGAAACCGGACAAGCTGCCAATATTATAGACAATACCTCTGTAGCCAAAAATGCAAAAGCATTGCTGTGAACTTTGCACATTTTAAAGTCTCATGCTCATACTTCTGCAATCTGTAGAATTTCCTCTTCTCTCTTGCTTTAGGCGTTATCAAGTTAGTTATAGAACATGAGTTTTTATAGATGCCTGGCCAAAGCAAGACAGTGGATGGGAAGATCGTGACCAAAGGTGAAGGGAGAGACCTTAAGAGTGTTTTGGTAAAACAGATGGCTACAACATATGAGAGAATGTAGAAGAGTAGTAAGTAGAATATAATGAGGGCTAAATGATATGAGAGGTAAAGAGTGAAAGATGATAAGGGATTAAAGCAGTGGAAATAATACAATGGTCTGTTGGGAAGATTAGTCATTAGTGATGTAATGGGGAGGGTGAAAAGAATATGAGTGGTGATGGGGAGATTGGTAAGAGAAAATGGGATTGAGAATGAGGGATAGAGGGGAAATATGACAGTAGAAGCTACAAAATGTAAATATTTTGTATTTCTGTAATGTGACATTTGCATAGACACCATTTTAATTTTTTCTGTCTTATTTCATTGATTTTATTAGACACCTATTACATAAGAAACTAGTTCTATTTTAGGCGTATTGAAGATGATTCCAGTCTGAAATGCTTTATGTTTTTCATGTATTTGGACAATCCTCAGTTTAGTACTGGAGGGACTTAAGGAGTCAAGGGGAGGCTTAAAACTATGATGTCAAAATATATGTACACTCTCCCCCCCCCCCCCCCCCCCCCCCCAAAAAAAAAAAACTTTATAGTTCTTATAAGTATCCAGTTAACCAATCAAAAAATAATATTTATAAATTTTCTGCTTGTTGGGACTGTAAGCTTTACAGATGATCATTCACATTTACCTGAAATATGTTTGTTTGAACTCTATCTTTTCCATTAAAATAAATATATTTAAGTTGAAGGATTGAGTGCTTCACTGAATTATATATTGTATTACTGGTGGGGGACCTGTATTATTATTATTATTATTATTATTATTATTATTGTTCATTTATAACGAGCCAACATATTCCGTAGCTCTGTACATAAGTTAAGTTCAGACAAAGATAAATACAAATTAACATACAGCTAAGCAAGGAGGCGCCCTGTCTAAGAGCTTGGAATCCAGTGTCCCTGGTGCATTCCCAAAGTACTTGTGATAGAAACTCGCAGACTTACAATCTAAGGTATAGAGTGGTAAAAGAGGGTGAGAGAGGTGATAAGTGTGTTAGGGTGGAAGGTGATACGCTTCTTTAAAGAGATGCGTTTCAAGTGAGGTTTTACATTTTTGAGGCAAGAGGATAATCTGGTGGAGCGAGGCAAGGAGTTCCAGAGACTAAGGGCAGCACAAGAAAATTCCTGGAGGCAGGAGTGAGAGGAGGTGACAAGAGTTGTAGAAAGAAGAAGGTCATTAGCAGAATGAAGAGGGCGGGTGGGGGAGTATTTGGAGATGAGAGCAGAGATTTATGGGGGATTGTTATTGTTAAGGGCTTTGTAAGTTAGGGTCATGATTTTAAATGTTATTATTGAGGCTAAGGGAAGCCAGTGGAGTGATTGACAGAGAGGTGATACCGACACTGAACATTGGGTACGGAAGATGAGTATAGCAGAGGCATTCATAATGGATTGAAGTGGAGGTAGTCGGGTGGTGGGTAGGCCAACAAGAATAGGGCAGCAGTTAGATGCAATATATCCATAGTTTAGGTGGTGTGTGTATGTGTGTATATATATATATATATATATATATATATATATATATATATGTGTGTGTGTGTGGCCTACCAGAATGCAGTGTAATTGTATTTCTCAGAATTCTCAGCTGGAACGTGTTTTTTTTTTTTTAAATGTTTTTACTTCTTTTAGGCATTTAAATGTGAACACAAATGTATTATTTATTTACTACTTTGACGACAGTAGTTCTTTTTTTTTCTTTATAACAAGTGTGTAGAATTCTTGTACGTCTTATGTAAAACACATCCATGTGAAATATATTTTGTCCTAAAGAATAATACATTTTATAGAAACTTGCTAATCTAAAAATGACACTTTTTTTTATAAGGGGCAATTTATAATCTTGGCTTGGAGACACATTGATATTAATAATGTATATCTGCTTTGTCTAGAACTCTATAACTTTGCTCACTTGCATTATCAGATACTTAAATTGAAATTCATCTTTGTAGTAATGGGTTCTCTGGATTTTATAGGGCACGGGCTGATTTAATATTAGAACTAGTAGGAAAGTCATCCATATAATGAAGACTTTTTTTTAACTATAAAATAACATAAAATGAGTAAACAGGTGGTAAAGTGTTTCATTATCTCAATTAGGAGTATTTAAAATCTATAACACCATAAAATTTTAATTGGAAATGGCATGATTCAGTGTTGAAAGACAAAGTGTAGACTCATTATGTGCAGACAACAACCTGTGATCTGCTTATTGAATATGACATGTTTGATGCCATTGATTACATGACTCAGCATCAGATGTTTTGTTTATTTATCTGCAGGATATCATGCGCATACCTATACCTGTGCTCATTTGTTTTTCTAGAGAAGAAGGAATACTAACGATACACAATAATTACCTTTCTAAGTATGGTCTAGTGAAACATTAGTGAAGCAAAACATTCCACAATCATTCTTCATTCATTTTGATATTGTGTTGCTTGCCCGTGTTAATCATTTATAGGTGCTCTGACGTCTCTCGTACTGTGATGTTTTTGTTTGTCAGGAAAGCTCCGTTTCGCAATATGCAAATACTTCTTCAGTTCTTTCTCTAAAAGATATAACCTAATACAACAAACGAGAATAACGCAATGAAAAAAAGGAGCTGCCCCTCTTCTAGGATTTGACTAGTTAATCATCCTGTTTTGTAATTTGACTTCTTAGTGTCCACTACCTCAAGTGTGGGAAAAATGGGAATACATGAACTCCCTGGCTCCATATTTATATTGTCTACCCCGTACTACTTTTCCCCCTGCCAGTGTACTCTTGTTAACTCAGGCAATGTAGCAGGGCTGCTACCTGTTTGGACCGTGTCACAGTCAAATGTTTTGTTTGTTGAGCCTCAACCTGTGGTTCTAGAGCCAACTGTGAGTTAGTATAGGACAACATAGGGCCAAATGTGGAGTTCAGTTATCCAGCAAGAATTGGCCACCAGCCAGTATTGACTTACTAATATTTGGAGACAAAAGGATTATAGTTGTGAATTCAAGTTAATGTCAGTTTGCTTAATTTCCTCTATGCATAGTAATTTGCAACTCTCTCTTCCCTCTATAATACTGCAATTAAAGCAATGCATGATAAATTAGAAACATTCCCTTAAATGACCAATGTAATTGTAACAGAGGTGTGACATCAGAGGTCAATATCTCCGCTACTAAATAACAAAGACAGCCAAGTTTAGCGCAGCCCGGTCCCACAAGTCCCTCTCTCCACAATGGACGATACACACCGTGGATTTTCAGAACAGGAATAACTTTTAATTCTTTTACACACATATATATACAGTCAGATGGGGGTGAGCGTCTCCACAGGGACAATGGAATACTCCCACCTTTGGCCATACAAAGACTTAATTAGCAACTGGATTATAATCTTATCACATCATCACGAGACCCGACTGGTTCCCTACACAATAGAGCTACAAACAAAGCAGATGGATAATTGGGTTAGCTCTTCCTGTCCCTTGCAGACTCCCATTTCTAAACAAGAGGATGGAAAGCCAAGATTAGCCCTTGGGCCTCGTATAGTCCAGTGGTTCAAAAGATAGATCATAGTCCTTTCTGATCAAATGAAGCATGGCTTCCATGTCTTTGTAGGGGAAAATCCAGCGTATTTGCTTTCTAATTGCAAAAGTAACGTAGTATATGTTCATTGGTTACAGTCTGGGTGCAAAATAATAAACTAAAACCTGGGCCTTGGTGATAAGCAGGATACTACAATAGTTATGCCATACTGTGATTATTTTTTTGCATTTGAGAAAAAGTCCCATAGCAAAAATAAATAAATAAATAAAAAAAAATGAGGATGTTTAACTACTCCATGGGAGCTTGCCCTACACCAGCAAATATGATCTGCAGGCTAAAGTATGCTCTCTGCATTCTCCTTTTAGTTTAAATGTAGTTGAAACAGGTTTTACTTTATATTTTTTTTTCATGCAAAAACACATTTTGTAATGTTTAAAACATGCTCTCTTAAGTTCTTCAAAAAATGTCCCTTTAACATTACGCTTATAATTATTGTATTTTAACATATTTTTCTGTTTAGTTACTGCTTCACTCCAACAAGTTGAGAGCATTAAAATACATTCAGCATTTTTTGCAAGGCTCCTTTATGGGAGTGTGCTCAGAGTGCTTCATAATGGTGGAGGAGGGGGTGCATGACAACATTTACGGAAACCAAGCAGACTGTGTTACCTGGCACATCTAAGCAACTAAGTAGTATTCAGGAGCCACTTGTGTATACTAATATAACACAAACCATGCTGGATAACACAGGAATTATTTACTTACATATAACATTGTAATAACCATTTTTCGATTTGTATATGCTCTCTTAGCATAACTAAACAAAATCTTGACTTGGGGTAACATAGTACTTTTTAAGCCTTTTAACCTGCTACTACTTGCTATAGTGTGTTTGAATCTTGGCACCAAATCACACTACACCGTTGCTTGCCCAGTCTGGCATTACATACCAAAATAGATTCTATTTTTACCACACAATCTAAGATGAGAAATACTATTTTGTACTAAGAACTATATTCTACTAATAACCTACACTATTATTATTTATTTTATTATTCTCCTTTATTTGTAACGTGCCAGCATATTCCATAGCGCTATACAGGGGTTAAGTACAAGTCAAAGACAATTTGAACACAATGCAAAGGAATGGATGCCCTGTTATTGAACTTTCCAATATGGGATCATCTTTATAATTTTAGGTCATTGTTCAGGTATAAACATTTATTGTATTGTATATAAAGATGCTGTTTCATGCAGAACAATCAATCTTTTGGAGCATGAACAAAGAATTCAGTTTTTTTTCTTATGCAACTAAAATGTTGCTTCTTTCCTCCTGTAGTTATTATTTCCACTATAATAAATGCCCAAACTACAGTAGGTCAAAAACTTTTAAAGAGTTTGCAAGCAGATTAAAATTAGCATAACATTCATAATTTGTTTTGACCAATCATAGGCAGCTGATACATTGTATCAATCTGCAATGGCAGTTTGTGCAAGAAGGAATCACAGGATGTGTAGTCCCCTGCACAAGGAAGCAGGAGGAGCCCAGACATTGCTCTGTAGATCTCTGCATTGTGCTGCTGTTGGCTTGAAGGTTAGTAAAGGGTTAAAATCTGCACCCGAATGCAGTGTTTCTAGTGGTAGGTACACTGTCCTATGTAAGCAGCTCTGGTGTGTGGAAAACAAATTTTATTTTAAGTATATTGTTAATGTGTACACAGCCATGGGCAAAAAAAAAAAAAGATCCATTGTACCTTTTTATAGTAATAAAGTGCTTAAAGGCCTTTTGACTCACTGAAAGTTATCTTCTTTTTCATGCCCACTTTGGTGCCTAAGTTCTTCAGGCATTCTATTTTCCATGTATAGTCCCTTAAATCCATTCTTTACTTCCACTGCATATTCACAAGGGATGTTATTTATTTTGTATCTACTTGGTCTGAGGGTTTTCCCTCTTTTTTTTTTTTTTCTCTTCAGTTTAATTCTGAACTTTGCAATAAGAAGCTCATGGTCTGAGCCGCAGTCAGCTCCAGGTCTTGTTTTTGCTGATTGTGAAGAGCTCCTCCATCTTTAGCTTTCAATTCTATAATCAATCTTATTTCTATGCTGTGCATCTAGTGATGTCCATGTGTAGAGACGTCTCAGAGGCTGTTGGAAGAGGGTGTTTGCTACGACCATAGAATTATCTTGACAGAATTCTACTAATCTCAGACCTGCTTCATTTTGTACTCCAAGCCCTCCGTTGCCAGTTATTCCAGGTGTATTTTGGTTCTCTACTTTAGCATTCCAATCTCCTATGATGATAGTAGCGTCTTCTTGGTGGTATATCTATAACGTGTTGAATATCTTTGTAGAACTAGACAATTTCTGCCTCTTCAGCATCCGTGGTTGGAGCATAGACTTGGATCACTGTGATTTTAAATGGCTTGCCTTGAATTCAAATTGAAATCATTCTGTCATTTAGCACTGCTTTGACCACCCTTTGACTATGAGGGCTTCTCCATTTCTTCTGCGGGATTCTTGACCACTGTAGAAGATCTGGTGGTTGTCTGATGTGAAATGTCCAATTCCAGTCCATTTAAGTTCACTAATTCCCAGGATATCAATGTTTTAACCTTGTAATTTCATTCTTGACCACATCCAGTTTGCCTCAGTTCATAGTTCTAACATTCCAGGTTCCTATGCTGAATTGTTCTTTGTTGCAGCAGACTTCCCTTTCCCCTCAAGACACATCTGCAGCTGGGTGTCCTTTTGGATTTGGCCCAACCACTCCATTAGATCTGGTGCTACTTGTACTTGCCCTCTGCTGTTCCTCAGTAATGTGGTAGGCACCTTCTGACCTCAGAGTCTCATCTTCCAGTGCCATATTGTTATATCTCCGGTTGTGCCTGTCGATAAAGTTTTCTTTGCAACGTTACTGGAGTGAGTTGCAGTTTCCTTCTCCAGTGGACTGCGGTTTACCTGACTTCCATGACATGACCTGCCCATCTCGGCTGACCCTACATGGTATAGCTCGCTACACAAGCCCCTTCACCACAAAAAAGTAGCGATCCAGAAGGGAAATAAAATACAAAAATGATAGGGACTTGACAGAAGAAGATCAATAAAGAAGAGGCAGGAATAAACAGATGATCTCTACAGGAAGGATTTTAACAACAGTGACGATCTCAATAGTTTGTCCAATGAGTTAGAGCCAGACATCTTGGAGAGCAAAGTTAGATGGGCCCTAGGTTGCCTTACTGATAAGGCTGCAGGAGGGGATGGAATCCCAGCTGAACTAATCAAAATCCTACAAGATGATGCTGTGAAAGTGTTGCTTGCCTTATGCCAACACATTTGGAAAACTCAACAATGGCCAATAGGCTGGAAAAAGTCAGCCTACATCCCAATCCCCCAAAAAGGCAGGATTGATTCACTTTAGAAAATAAATGGATAACACAACATATAGCATTTTTTTAATGCTTTTTTTTTAGAATAACCTAAAAAAAACAACTTGATTTCCGTGGCAACCTAGTCCTTTTAGGTTTCTTATTTTAAAGAGCACTCAAAGAGAATATTAACTATTTCTAAGTAATTCATTGTTATCATTTACAACAAGAGAAAAGAGACCAAAAAACATTTTTTGGTAGAAGCAAAACGGATTCATTCTTTTCAAATGTTCAGTGGAATCCAATAGTTATGGCAGTAGGGTTTAAAGAGTCCTGGAATGCCTAGTTTGCAAGTTACGCCTCTGTGTGTGGAGAATGGAAGCTTCCATGTTGTGCTCATTTTTTGTCACTGACACTTGAAATGCTCTGCTGACTGAGTCAAACACTCTGTTTATTTCTAAATAGTAATTGTTCCATTTTTGTCCCTTTTTTAGAATGTAAGTTTGCAAGTTTTCGATCTTGTATGGTGCTTTGGGGAAAGCGCTATGGACACTGGATTCTAAGCTCAAAGACAGGGCTCTCCATCCTTTGCAATGTGTTAATATTGCTATTGTTTTTGCCTTGATCGTAACCCATATATAGCGCTCTGGAGTATGATGAAGCTTTACAAATAAACAATAATAATAATTTATGTTTCTGTGTACTTTAGCTGCTCTCATTACCACCTAATATGCTGTGATTATACATATATCTGAACTTCTAAAAGGTTAACTCTTTTAAATGAGAGCAACTTATATTTAGGTGGAACTTCCCCTTTAACCAGACTAAAGCTTTTATTTTGGATTCTATAAATATTGCGAGCTGAGGCTTGTGCAATGATTTGATTTTCCATTTTTATTTCACTGTGTTCAGCAAGTATTAAGTGCAATAATGTCCTCTTCTTCCTTTTTGGCTTTGTTGTGAGGTCAGGGGAAAGAAAACACATGACTGACAAACATTTCTTAATTGTGAGGCGCCTAAGTAGTTCAGTGTTATCATTTACAACAAGAGAAAAGAGACCAGCATTTTTTTTGGGGGTAGAAGCAAAACTGTTTCATTCTTTTCAAAGGTTCAGTGGAATCCATTAGTTATTGCAGTAGGATTTAAAGAGACCTGGAGCCCCATTAAATTGTTTTCCGATTTTCAAAATCGTAGCCCGTAAAAGAACTTGCAAGAGTTACGGCTATTAAATTGGCCTCTTTTAGCTACCTGCAAACGATCTGCGGCTTACAGGTGGAAAGTCCTGTCTGTAGCACTGTAAAAGCAAATATAAACACAATACTGTATTTTAAATTAAAGGGAAATTGATGTAAGGTAATAATATTAATAGCATATTATTCTCAAGCGCGCAAATCGACAATAAAAAATAATTTATTTTATGTTTTAATTGCGTTGTTATATCGATCCCGGCAATCAATGTGTTAAAACATATAATAGAACTCGCATTGACTAGAATATTATATTTATTGCGTTATTTCTGGAATGCAAGTCTGATCTCAATTCGGACTTCGAAACTGTAGGTGATTGAAATATAACCTCCATGTTTTAGTGACGTAATGATGGCGGTCTCTTTTACTATTGGCTCTGTCTAAACCCATAACCATGGGTTTGACTAATTGATCATGTTCATGGCCGCAAATGCAACGTGTGGAAGCATGGTTTACGGATTAGGATGTCGGCCACGAATATTGCGGGCTTGTCTAATTTAATCGATCTGTCATTTTTTTAATTTTTTTTGTAACCTTAATTTATACATTTATAATTAACAATTAATCCTCTGATCTGCATAGATCAGGGGAGATGTAAAAAGGTTGAATTTGATGGACTAAAATTATTTTTCTTACCCTCAATTACTATGTATCTATGTAATTTATGTACATAAGGTATTTTTTTTTAACTTTTTTTATACGCTCTCCCTTCTTCACACTATATGCCCTGAAGAAGTTATGATTTGACAACAAATTGTTACTCGCGCTGAGCCAATCATGGACTGCGACAGGATCATTCTCTGATTGGGCCAACCATCAGACTTTCTTTTTCACCACTAACATTAGGTGAAAATAGATTAGCCTGGTTGTGCAGCCCTTTGGAAAAGTGTATGATTAATACTCCTTATACATCAAGTTATTTTTATCTAGAATCACTAATTGTATTGTTGTTTTGACAATCATCTTAAAAAATACTATCTTCTGATATATTGTATATTTTTAATATCTGGAATGTACATTAATGGGAGTTATGGAGTAATTCTACTGTTTTTGTATTTTGTAGGCACATCAACAGAGCAGGAAAGCAGACCGTTTTTTGGCAACAGGGAAATATGAAGAAGCCATTGCATGTCACAAGAAAGCTGCTGGTAAGTGCAGCAAATTGGCTACATTTATCTTTTACTAGTGTGAATTATTCACTAACCTACATTTCCGTTTAGTGCAATGTATGCATGCTTTGTAATGCAGGGATACCTGTAATTTAGGAAACTATAAAGTCTTTGTATAAAATGGAACAAACTAACAGCATGCGTTTTGTAAACTGTGGGCATACATTTTTTGGAGACTGATTGTGTTTAGGGCTTAAATTTGACTTCTAGAGCATTGCTTGAAGGCCAGAATCCATTAATGAGGGTGATTCTACTGTTCGTTGCACTATTTACATTTTGGCAGCCTTTCAATAGAACTGGATAAAGATGTAATCTCTATACTAGGTCGTTCCAGGTGACTTATCATGTTAGGGAGAATTTAATTGCCCTCCCCAACACACATTTTGTCCATTATCAAGATTTAAAAAAATAAACAAAAAACATGAAATATGACACTTCAATTAACTCTTTCAACTTGTATTTTATTTGCAATGTCCCCTTTAACCAGACTAGAGCTTTTTTTTGGGGGGGGGGTTAATATTCTATGGAAATATGAGGATCAAGCAGTAAAAATATGTGTTGCATAATAGCATATTTTTTTAGTTCTATTTTGTTATTTCCCTTCACTTTGAAGTCAAAAGGAATCATACAAGTAAATAAAGGAAAAATAGGCAAGGTTTTGAGGAGCGTTAAAGGGACTTTAGCTCCTTAAAGAACATACCAATGAGTAGCGCATGCTTTCATAAGTTGCTACAGTGTGTTTTTTAATTCAAACATCTCTAAAATCATTTATTCAAATGACATGTTGTTGATGAGTCAGACAGCATTTTTTTTGTTCTTTCTATACCTGTCTTCTGCTGCACCAGCTATGATGAAGCTTTTTGCAGTGCCATAGACTAAAATTGGAGGATAACATCTGAGCACATATGAAAATATCCAAGCGGGCCGTTAAGGCATAACAGATTGTTGCTGACAAAAGGAAATTTAGCTTTAACTTTGTTCTAATCAACGATTTGCTATTTCAACTTACAAAAACACCTATTAATAATACATTTTGGAGGACCAACAAATCCATTTAAACTATACTTTAAATCCTGCAAACAAGCAGAGAGAATATCCAACAAATAAAATTCTTGAAATTAAATGTGGCATTTATTTTCTCTACAGCCAGAAAGTATAAATTATGCTTTTGGCTTCATGAAGTATCCTGGCAGTGTAGATTTAATGTAGTTTGACTACAATGGCACCATTCACATCCAAAATATGCTGTTTCTTTCTACAGTCCCAGCAGTTTAATTCCACTGACTCTTGCTATTTTTTTTATTTTTTTTGTTAAAGGCACATTGAAGTCACATTATGCAATCCGCTTCATCTTATAGACGGTAGAAAATAATAATATTGTTATTTTTATTAAATTGATCAAGAGTTGACTTGGCTATTGTCATTTTTAGCTGTTGCTTATAGTGCACCCACAAGAATATGCATAGCTTATAAGATTTAGGCTGTAACAGTCACATCAATTATATTTTAGCTTTATTGATTTTTACAACTGTAACTCATGGGTTCAAATTCTGCTTCATTACCTTTCTTTCCAAGTGCTGGGATTTATCATACCAAGTAGAGATTTGGATTTTCTTTTAAATATTATAGAGCTAATACTTTCCGCAACCTGCACACTTCATTTGTGCCAAATCAGGAGGTCAGAAACAGCCTAAACATGGATCACTGCAGTTCAAGAAAAAAAAAAATGCTTGTCAAGTATGTACTAAGTTAACAATATTAGCAGTTGTACATGCCATGGAAATGTTTCAAGACTGTTTGAGTACAGGAATCCATTTTGTGTTTTTGTGAAGCAGGGCAAGAGGAACTGGCTACAAGTCCAGAGCCCTTGTTTGGTCAAGTGGATACCACACCCCTTCCCTCTCACTGACCCAGAAGCAGTTCTTGCATCAAAGGATGGCACCACAGCCCCCAGAAATGTAAACCACACACACCTTCCACCAGTGTATTATGAATCCATCTATATATAATTTTTTTTTTTTTTTTGTGCAGTGGTTCTTTAGCTTTTACTTTAACATTTATTTACCCACTGAAATAAGAGCTGATGTTTTTATACTAAATGGGGCTAAGCTGTGTTATCAGCTACTAGATCTATATGAGGAGTTATTAGGCTCCTGTGAATGTGCATTCCCCTAGGAAGTTACTAATATCAGGAGAAATACCACTGGTAAATTAGGCAAGCCCAGGAACAGGAACACAAACAGAAATAAAGTAAGTAAGGTACAGTTGCATGGTATATGCACATGATCTTACAAAGCCAGCTCTCCATATTTCTTTAAAACACCTGCATCTGGACAGCACTTTTTGAGCATACACTTAAAAATGTCCAAATCTGTACTTATAATGCAACAATATAAGCTGCTACTGTATATTAACCACAAGCATAAAAGCAGGCTTTTTATTTAGAAAATCTGATTTTCAGCAGACCTAAATGCTTTAATATTTTGCTTTTAGAGCACAGCTTGGTCAGCCATGCAATTAGTAGTAAAATATGCCAGTCACGATTTTATGCTACACAAAGTCTGTAAATGTAAAAAGTTCTCTATTTCATAATTATCATAATACAGTTTGTTTGAGAAAAGTGTACTATAATTTGTAATATGTCAGTATAAATCAAACACAGCCACCTACAGCATCTCTGCATAGCTGCGGACCACCTCACTATGGTAGCTTGGAGTGGTAATGTATATAGGCCAAGCTTACTGTTATCATGCCACCTGACTGTCGCATGTACATCGCTCAGCAGCCCTCAGGAATAGAGTTACAATTATCAATGTAAAAATGTAAGGTTTGGCTTATATTAAACTGATTGCTGGTTACTTGGATTTTGAATTTATCAATACATTTTAACCTAATTCTATCCTTTTTTTTCTATATATTATACAGCTTACCTCTCTGAGGCCAAGAGGTTGACACAGTCTGAGCAGGTAAGTTTTATAAGTTTTATACACATGGGTGGGGGAGGGAGAGGGAAGGTAGAGACACATGGGTGGGAGAGGGGGGGAGAGACACAGGGGAGAGAGTGGGGGGGGGGGACACAGAGGGCGCAAGAGGGACACAGGGTGCAGCACATTTCCCACCCTCGGCTTCTACTTGAGTCGCTAAGTTTTCCCAGTATTTTGTGGTAAAATAGATGCCTGCCTCGGCTTATACTCGAGTATATGCAATGTCTGTATATATATATGTGTGTGTGTGTATATATATATATATATATATATATATATATATATATATATATATATATATATATATATATATATATATATATAGTCAATGTATTGCAGTATACAGTGATACCTTTTTTTTTTTTATTGAACAAACATTTTATTTTGAGTGACACTCTTTCAAGAGCCACAGCTCTCTTTATCAATTCGGAAGCTATACTAGTTAAGATGTTACATTTGCATTAGAATTAACAGGAAAGCAGTGCTGAGACAATAAGCCCATGTGGGACAGAAGACAGACACAGCAAATCTAATAATTGATCAGAGCAATTATGTCAGTTGTGTGGATCCATGAACAGAGTGAAGAGAAACAATGTGTGTCAATATAATAATGCAATATAATGGAACAACAAACTGTGAGAAAGATGTGCCAGAAAATCCAAGTTCATGTTGAGTCCTGTATCTGTTGTGTTGAAGAATGTGATCACATTAAGTTCAAATACTTTCCTTTCCTGGGTGTTTTCGAACTTTAACATTTTAGCTACTATCTGATATGATTTTCTCCATCCCCTATTAAGTGTCCAGTGGTAGGAAAAAATCTGCACATGAAGCAAACAAATTGTTCCCAATCACTGGATACTTAATAGTGGGTTGGGAGACACAGCTCTGCTGCAGTCAGCAATTCTGAAGTTCAAATGTAAGTTCTGTGAACTGAGTTGAAATTTTGTTTTTTAAATCCTGATATTATTGCTAATCCGTTATTAAACAGGTGAAACATTGTTGCATGACAACTAGTCTTTTTACCTTAGAAATGTGCAAATAAACACCAATTACACTTATGTTGTCTATTTTGGCAGGCTCAGCTGTCGTTGGAACTGCAGCGGGATAGTCACGTAAAGCAGCAACTGTTGATTCAGGAGAGATTAAAAAGGGCCAGAAGAGAAGAGAAACTCAGAACACAACAGAAAGCAATAACAAAGGATAAGGAATCTCATCTCCAGGCATCTTATAAATTGTCTACAGATGATGTTGACAGCCAAAATGCACTCCTTTCTGCAGGGCAGAAAGCTAGTACCACCCCAGGGAAGTGTTTCCAAGATACCCACAGTGTCCTTGATAGAGAACCAGACTCCTTAATTTATTTGCTACAGAAAAGGAAGGAGCCTCTAGAGACGTATAATAAAGGGAGCAGAGCCCCAAAAGATGACAAGACAAAGCTAGAGGAGCAAGCAACCAAAATTAAAGAGTTGAACCTACTGGTGGATACTCTCCTTGCTGAAAATGAAAAATTAAAAAAGGAGAACAGGAAGCTACGGGCCGAGGTGGCCAGGCTCCAAAAAAATCCTGAAAAAGAGATTGATATAGACACTGACTTTGTAGAGAAGTCAGAGTTGTGGAGTCTTCAGCAGCCCACAGAAAGTACAACTAACCCTGCTTCTACATGGCAGAAATTTGTAGCAAATACTGGGAAGGGTAAAGACATTCCTATACCCAATCTTCCTCCCTTAGACATTCCTTTACCAGAGCTTCCTCCGTTGGAGCTCCCTGAAGATCTACAATCTCAGCTTAAAGGACTTATGGAAAGCTAGGATACAGCTATGATTCATGGCTTAAGTACAATCACCAGAAAAGGGAAAACCATCTGGGCAGCAATATTGTAAGGGCAATGCTCCTTACTAGAGTTTACTGTAGGAGGAATCAAATTGCAGTATACTGGTAGACACGTCACTGTGAAATCTTATCATGTTAAATGGAGTTAAAAGTCCTACAACTGGTGAAACGTGAGCCCTGGGGACAATATTTCTTCTAAGGTTTTTTTTTTTTCATACCAAATGACTGCCTGAAAAAACTTTTCAAGAACATTTGCCTAAATTTATAAGTGGTATATATAATTCCATAACAAAGATAATGCAGACCTATCATTCACGGTAGTAAAAAGAAAAAAAAAAAGAACTGTATTTTATTGTATGCTTTCTGTCATGAATTCAGAATGTATGCATTTTATTATGCACAATTTTGTTAACTCAGAAAATGTGTGTATTCATATGCACTACAATTTATGAATCTGTTTGTGCCACATTGCACTCCTAACTATCTTAACCTCAAACAACCAGGAGAGATGTACAAATTTTTATTTTATTTTATTTTTTGCAGAAGAAGGAACCAAATTACATGTTCTTCTATATCTAAATAATCAGTTTACATTATATATAAAAAAATCAGGGTGCATCATGATTAACTTTGCTGTATATTAAGGTATGCGTTGTATAAAAATACTTACTGAAGAGGTCAGTATCTTGTTATAACTGTGCATGAGTGCAAGTAATTCTGAATGACAGTATTTGATTGAAAATAATAAAGTGTGTTTATATCTCAATAATGTCTCAAGATTGTCAAATATATTTCTACAAAAATGGGTCCGTAGGTTAGCATTAAAGGACCAATGTACATTGAAGGGAAAAAACACCATATGTGTATTAAGTTTTTAACAAATCCCAACATTAGCAGCTGTGTGCATAAAGGCATTTATTAGGTAAAATCTTTATTTTTGCAGATTCAGTTTGTGCTTGAAAGATGCCATGTTTGTGTCCTCCATACTTCCTGTTGGTTTTGAGACTCAATTTGAGTGTTCTGCTAATTTTTATTAAGTATCCAAGAATGGAAGGCCGCGAGATCTGTGGATTCTTTGGTGGATTCAGATAAGAATTCAGACGCAGTAGAGACAGCTTGGAAGTATACTTTCAAATCTTGCTGTCCCTGCTTTTGTAACTGCCACTTTACAAAGAAGTTCCCTGCTGGTCCAGTGGTTAGGATTCGGTGCTTTCACCACTGCGACCTGGGTTCGATTCCAATTAGGGAACCAAGAGGTCATAACAACCTGAAGCTGAGCAGGGTTGGGCCTGGTCAGTACTTGAATGGGAGACCACTTAGGAATACCAGGAGCTGTATTCTGTGTCCCACTAGAGAAGGAACTGGCAAACCCATTCCAGTATCGCTGCCATGAAAATCAAGTGGATTGGCATGACATGGAGATAAAGATGCCTTGTGTGTTATAGTCCATAAGGTCAAGGTGAGTCAGAAATGACTGAACGATAAAGAAAAAAAAAAATATCATGGCAGCTTCAATGGACGGAATATGCTAAAATTAAGATTTTCTCTGAAAAAATGTATTCATGCCCCGACTTGCATAGCTGCTAATGTTGTTAGTTTATTGCTTACTCACTTTCTATGCTACATTTAAAAGAACATGTCTCATAGATGCAAAATACAATGTTAGT
Source organism: Discoglossus pictus (assembly GCA_027410445.1). NCBI lineage: Eukaryota > Metazoa > Chordata > Amphibia > Anura > Alytidae > Discoglossus > Discoglossus pictus. Next base: position 45,431,720 of record CM050171.1, on the reverse strand, counting down.
AATATGTAAGTGCAGACCGCCATAAGATTCACTGTTATTTTGCTTCTTGTAATCTTTTAGGATAGAGGAGGAGGAAACAACTTAATGTAACCCTACACTATAGACCACTTGCTATTCATACATATTTACATATTTAAAAATATGTTCTTTTTTTACACTAAAGTGGCCCTTTGATCTGTTTTATGACACTCTTGCTTCTATTTATTCCTTATAACATGTTTTAGCCCTTTGCAGCACTTTAATCCCAAATACAACTTTATAATTGTTGAATGTTACAGTTACTAATATGACTAGTCCATATGTAGCCCCTGTAATTGTCTAGCTTTCAAATTGTTTAATAAGTTTAGTATAAACATATTTTCAGTTTCTGATAAAAAAAAATATTCTGTGAGAACTTACACTGAAAATAGTTTATTATCCCCATGGAAAAACAATTGTCCTTATAGAGGGTACTCGTCTACCTCGAAACTTGTCGAATTTGGTATTTGACTCATTTTGACAAGGAAAAATACCATGGCACTCGTTGTTTACCTTGGTACTTATCTCACTTTGTACTTATCAGACCAATCAATGTTAAATATTTACAATAACAAACCAAGTTATAAATCCTTCCAAATCTCTCCTGCACAGAACATCCAGCTCTGACTTAGAAGGCCTTGCTGATTATTTTTTGTATGCTGCGATGTTGCTTCAGTTTGGCACAGATCTAAAGCCTTGAAATCTTGTGCGAGTCACTCAGATTGAAACATTTGAGACCTGTTTGTGATGCCTGTTTGATTTTGCCCTTTATATTATAACTAGCGAATTGCCCGTCAAAAAATGACGGCAATGAAATTGTAAGGTAGCTAAATTAGTAAATGAATATAGTGTACCTATTTTGAAGCATTGTGATGAAGAGCTGGCAATCTGTGTTGATGTTGCTGCAGCATTAGTGGTGTGGAGCTGCTGTGTAAGCATGCTGAATGTGTGCACTGTGTGGTATGAATATCCGTAGGTGGTTTGTGGCGCGAGTTTCTTGTGGTGTTTTGCGAGTTTGTTGTGGTGTTTTGCGAGTTTAAAATGCTGTAGCCTCGTTTTCGTTTTGTTCGGCAGCCATTTTTTCTGTCGCTTAGATTTTTTTTAGTCTCAAAAGTCTTTTATTTCGAGTAAAATCGAGGTGTAAGTTGCATTTTTGAGGTCCTGGGTGCTCCCTCTTGGTGTAGGTAAGGTTTTTATGTATGTGCTGTGTGTATGTATTGTGTTTTAAATGTTTGTATGTCGGCGTGTTGCGTCCGATGTTTGCGAGGTCGTAATGTGTGGTAACGTGTTTCGTAGGTTGTTTGCGTTCCTCGTAAAATTTAGCGAGTGTCGTAATTTGTGTGTCGTGTTTTTTGAGTAGCGACGTGAAGTTTGCGAGGGTTTGAGGCCCTTGCCCAGTGACCTCGCCAGCAACTGAGTCCCTCGCTTCGCGAGGGGCCTCAGTTGCTGACATGGAGCGCCTTCGGCGCTCCATGCCAGCAACTGAGGCCCTTGCCCAGTGACCTCGCCAGCAACTGAGGCCCTCGCTTCGCGAGGGGCCTCAGTTGCTGACATGGAGCGCCTTTGGCGCTCCATGCCAGCAACTGAGGCCCTTGCCCAGTGACCTCGCCAGCAACTGAGGCCCTCGCTTCGCGAGGGGCCTCAGTTGCTGACATGGAGCGCCTTCGGCGCTCCATGCCAGCAACTGAGGCCCGTGCCCAGTGACCTCGCCAGCAACTGAGGCCCTCGCTTCGCGAGGGGCCTCAGTTGCTGGCATGGAGCGCCTTCGGCGCTCCATGCCAGCAACTGAGGCCCTTGCCCAGTGACCTCGCTACGCGAGGGCCGCGGGCTCGCTATGCGAGCCCGCAAGCGTGAGCAACGACCCGTACGCTCACAACTATATTATTATAATACCTGCCTAAACATAGTTTCCCCTTCTGGATCGCTACTGTGTTGTGGGGAAGGGGCTTGTGTATCTCAATGAAGCTGTGAGCAATACCATGTAGGGTCACCTAAGATGGGTAAGTTATAGCAGAGGTCAGACAAATCGTGGTCCACTGGAGAACTGGCAACCCACTCTTGTATCTTTGGCAAGAACACCATATGGATAAGCACAAACAGAAACCTAGATAGATGTGCCTGGCGTGCTGCTTCCATATGGTCACAGATAGTTGGACACGACTGAACAACAAGCATAGGTTGAACATTCCAATATGTAAAAGTTATCACAGTGGCCTATGTTACCTTTCTCTTTCAAATAACACTGCATGTGAGGGGAGGCAAGGAGATGCCATTTAGTATTTTTTTCTGTCACAAGTATGGATTTGGTTTTCGCACAGAGGACTTAGAATACAGCAGTACAGCTCTAATTTAAATGTTTTTATCAGTTTAGCATTTTTTTCTATTGTTACTATGTAGCTCATATCTGGTCTTTCTGACATTTTACAACAAATCATTTAGGGCTCAATTTCATTGCTCCCATGGAAATCCCACTCGTAGGAACCAAAAAAGCTATTACATCACTTCATGCCAACTGCTCCACGGGTGGTTTCAGCTAAAATGTTATTACATGTCTAAGAGTTTACACATAATGCTACATATTTTCTGAAAGCTCTGTAGGTGTTCTCCATGAGCCAGATCATTATATGCAAACGGCCTCCTGTAAAAGCAGCTAAACTCCTAACGATACATGTTAAAATTAATGAGTGTCTGTAAAATCCCAGTGCCAGAAAAAAAATGACCTAAAGAATCTTAAAGAATTCTAATAAAATAAAAATTAGTCCAATATCTTCTGAAGCACAAAATATGCTTTTTTAGGGTTAAAACAACCTTTTAATACTAAATAATTGATTAACATCATCACACCGTTATACCCTACACTCCGCTAATGTGAAGGCTCCACTGATGCAGAGCCTTAGGGGTTAACTCACACCCACCTGCCCTATAAAGACATTTGAAAAACCCTCTCAACAATAATCATGTTTTTGCATTCAATATATATCCCCTGACATTTGGTGCATACAATTTGTATGAAATATATAATGGGATGCCTGAACTACAACGTCCTAGATTATAGTATCATTCTGCTTTATGTACTCAGGTTTACTAAAGTGGAGCCCAGGTACATAACTACAGTGGATGTTATAGACTTACTCATCCGAGCTCAAACAGAGAACCCAAATACACAAGCAGAAATATTATGCTATCCTGGACTGCTGGTGGCACTTGGGCGATACCACCTCTAGTCTAGTGTATGTGTACATGGCAAACCTCTATTTCAAAATAAAGGGGCACACACAGTGATTCTGTTTCAAAGTTTACTGAAAAATTATCACTTTTCAAGAAGCATGGTCAGGACAGTAACAATTCTATGAGGTAATCTAATCATGTGGTGCAAATGGATCCTATAGAGCCATAAGGCAGCCCAAAATGAGACAGAGAAAGAGACACATGGGAGGGGGGAAGAGACGCGGGGGGGGGGAGGGGGGGAAAGAGACACAGGGGGTGAGGGAAACGGGGGAAAGAGACACAGGGGAGGTGGAAAGAGACATGGGAGGGAGAGGTGGGGAAGAGACACAGAGGAGGGAGAGGAGGGGGGAAAGAGACACGGGAGGGAGAGGAGGGGGAAGATACACAGTGGAGGGAAATGGGGGGGGGAGACACAAGGAAGAAGGGAACAGACACAGGGTGAGGGGGGAAAGACCCAAGGCAGGGGGGAACAGACACAGGGGAGGGAGAGGGGGAAAGAGACACAGGGAAGGGAGTTAGAGACACGGAAGGGAGGGAGAGGGAGGTAACAACACAGGGGGGAGGAGATACAAGGGAGGGAGAGTAGGGGGGAAATGAGACACAAGGGAGGAAGTAGACGGGGGGGACTGGCAATGAGCTCAAAAGGCACTCATTGCGAGGTCCGAGATGAGCCCCAAAGGCGCTTATTGTGAGGCTCATGATGAGCGCCAAAGGTGCTTATCGCCTGGCCAGTAAAGTAGGGGATGAGAGGCTCTCATTGTGTGGCAAACAGCATTGCCAGGCTTCACTTTTTATTGCTGTCATTTTTGACGGGCAAGTCACAAGTATGCAGTATATATGTGTGATTATATATATATATATATATAATTTTTTTAAATTATATTTAAACTAAGTTGTCTTGTAATAAATACTTTAACATGTTCCTTTTCTGTAGTGCAGTAGGCCCCTGTAACCTCCCCAGTAGAACCATTCACCCCTACCCCAGCAGCATCGATCAGCCCCATAACCCCCCAGCAACACCATTCACCCCCCAGCAGCATCATTCAGTTCCACAACCCCCCAGCAGCACCATTCACCCCCCAGCAGCACCAATCATGCCCTCAGCAGCACCGTTTAGCCCCACAACCCCCCCCCCCATCAGCAGCATTCTCCCCCCAGCAGCACCATTCAGCCCACAACCCCCCAGCAACACCATTCAACTCACAGCAGCACCATTCAGCCCCCCTACGCCTCCCAGCAGCCCCATTCACCCCCCAGTTGCACCATTCAGCCCTCCACAGCAGCCCCATTTACCCCTAACAGCCCCACTTAGTACCACAACCCCCCAGCAGCCCCATTCAGCCCCCCAGCTGCCCCATTCACCCCCTCAGTAGCCACATTCAACCCCTCAGCAGCTCCATTCAGCCCCACAGCAGCCCCATAACCCCCAGCATCCCCATAATCCACATAACCCCCAGCAGCCCTATTCAGACTCCCAACAGCCCCATTCAGCCTTACAACCCCCCCAGCAGCCCAATTAAGCCCCCTCCTCTTACTTGAGCACTGTGGTGGGTGGTCTGGTTCCCATTAGTCAGAGGCTGGAATTCCCTGCAATATGAAGTGCCGGCAGGGGAAGGATATCCAACTTCTGACTAATAGGAACCAGACCAGGGACCACCGTGCACAAGGGGTAAGATTTTAGTAAGAAGAGGCGGCTGAATGGGGTTGCTGGGGGGCTGAATGGTGCTGCTGGGGAGGCTGTATGGTGCTGCTAGGGGGCTTAAAGTGTGCTGGGGGGAGGGGGAGACAGCACTGGGCCCCTCAAAAGCAACGGCCTCTGTTGCACCTGTGATATATCCGCCTCTACTGTTGTCTGCGGATTTGAAGCCAGGACCTTCAACAACGCAAAGCGACTTTAAAAAATCAGAAATATGTTCTTTAGGTTATATAATAAAGCATATGTAAATATGAGGTACCGTATATACTCGAGTATAAGCCGAGTTTTTCAGCCCTTTTACTTGGCTTATACTCGAGTCACTCCCCCCCCCCCCCGTATCTCTCTAACCCCCCTGTGTCTTTCAACCCCCCCCCGTGTCTCTCTACCACCCCGTGTCTCTTTCCTTCCCCCTCCTCATTCTAACCCCCCCCCTCATTCTAAACCCCCCTCCCTCATTCTAAACCCTCTCATTCTACCCCTCCCTTTCCCCTCACCTGCATCTGAAGCTCCTGCTCCGGCCTCCGCTCCTTCCATCGTCTTGGCACCCGGTATATGCTAATGCCCTGACGTCACATGCGCGCCACGTCATTAGCATATACCGGGTGCTGGCACCCGGTACATGCTACTGCCGTGACGTCACATGCGTGCCACGTCAAGACCCCGGAAGGAGCGAAGGCCAGAGCAGGAGCTTCAGATGCAGAGGGGTAGAATGAGGGGGGGTTAAGAATGAGGGAGGGCAGTTTAGAATGAGGGGGAAATGCGGGATCGCCTTACAGACTTATTAAATTGCCATTCGGCCAATTAAATAGGGCTCTATATAAGCACGTAGCATATTTAAAACAAATACGTTTTTAGTTACTGAAGTTCACTAACTAAACACTTCTGTAAAAAAAATATGCTATGTGCTTATATAGAGCCCTATTTAATTGGTCAATTCGCAATTTGATAAGACTGTTAGGCTGCAAGCAGTTGACGAGATGCGGGACAATACAAAGCCGAACCGCAAAAAACATCACATATAGCACAGGGGAACAGCCAGGATGTCTGGGAGTGAGGTGGAACGCAAATTTAAGTCGATTTTCCAGAGTTTTGGCACTCGAAAATTGGCTAAGCGAGAAAAAAAAATGGTGGCCAAAAATGTAAAACGAGGCTACATGACCCTGGACCGCGCAACACACCGCCAACCGCATACCACTTTCAAACAGGAACGTTCGAGGTACAAAATACACTACTACAAAGGACGCCAAATACTAGCGAACCACGTAGCACATACACAAACAAAGCTACTTTACACTCCTAACTTGCAAATCACATTCAGCGTCTACAGTACCGCTTTACACAAATAAACCAATGGTTTGCCCTCACGCACACAGCCTACTTCTAATGCACAGTTGGGACATTCATAAAACTATCTCCACAGGCCAGCAACAGTCCAACTGGACATTATCTGCTGCACGAAAATGAAAAGAGATTGTTAGCTCTTCAGGCTATTGATTAATGGATGTATTAATTACAAATAGGTATATTAATCTATGAATTAACTAATTAATTGATTATTATTTTAAAAATGATAGACATATGTATCTGTCTTTGTGATGAGCGCAGAGGCTGCCCAGAGAAGCAAAAGTACACCAGAGTAGAGGCTCGCAATGAGCGCCGAAGGTCCTCACAGTACAAAAACCTTCACATTGTGTGGCAAACAGCATTGCCATGGCTTCAAATTTTATTGCTCTGTCATTTTTGACACTAGTAAAAATATAATATCAATATTGGATTTTCTTTTTCATGTAACACTAAATTTTACTATAAAAAGTGAAAATTAAACCAATAAAGTTTGTGAAGCCATGCTATACAATTGTAATTACAATGAAATGTACACTCATAAAAGACTTTATGGTTACCTTTCCAATTTTGTATAAATGCACAAAGAGGTAAAAGGTTTGTTAAAACCACAAATGTGAATCAATTCTTTCTATAATACAACAGTGTTCAAAATAAATGTGTACAAATAATGAATACTCAGCCTTATATACAATTTGTGAATACAAATGTAACCACCATTCAAACGCAACTTGGTCCATTTCACTGAATACCAGATCTTGTCTCAGTTATATATACTTAGGTAAAAGTGTTAAATCCACTTCCCCCAAACATTTTAAAATATTCTCAAACAAACAATGTTTTTTTATACCTTTGTCAGAGATACCATTTTTATGATATTATGTAAGGCTGGAAAATGAGCAATGGTGCCAAGCCTAACAGGAGCAATGTTCCTGGAAATAGTCTCTGGCCAGACATAACAGAGGTCATGTGTCAGTCTAACCTGCCTGTGACATTATAGTGATGGCAGAGTTTTACACAATATTGAAACATGCGGTGCTCTCTGACTACTAAGTAAGATACTGAACACTTTAGTCACCTGCAATTTTACTTTTTCTTATTGCACGTTTGTCCATAGAAACATAGATGCTTACAGCAGAAGAAAAGCAAAAGGTCCCATCTAGCTTGCCCAATCATTCTCTATAAAGGTTAGCCTTAATTTAGCTTCATGATGACCTTACGTTTAAATTCAAAAGACAGTACAGAAAAAAAAGTTTGACCACTACGCTATTAAAACCAGTGGCTGCTATAGATGCCTCATTCCCATTGTGCACATATATATTCTTCATAATCAAAGTTTCCTACCACCATAGGAAGTTGATCATGACAACCGAAATGGCTGACTCCCCATGAATCCACCAATTGATATAAAAGTTAATATGTTAGCAGCTGTATTATTTTATTTTGCACTTTTAAGACAGTTTGAATTTCTTTGTGCACTTATTTAAAATAGTATGCAGTGTACCTTTGTTCTCAACCTCCTTGGAACTCAACATTTTCAATACTCAACCTGTCTGGATGAGCAAAAATCCTTGGTGCTCATTGGACTACCTTGATACTCATCACGCTTGCTAAAACAAATTTACATTACTCCTTATGGGAGTTTGCTACTCAACCTTTTTTGGTACTCAACCTGTAGTCCCGGAACAGATTAAGGTTGAGAACCAAGGTACCACTGTATTTTAAATACAGTCCACATTTTAATACAGTGAATCAGCCATATAAAATCATTTTAAAATAAATTAGATAACTTATATTAAGTTCACTGGGGTAATTGTTTTCTATATGTCCCTTTGAATAACTAAACTTGCTAAAAGGCAAACGTTTTTAGAAATCGAAAAACAAATAAACAGACTTTGCATTTTTTTCACTGTTAAATTATTTTTTAGTACAGAGATCCACTTTCTTTTCCGAAATGATCCTGACTGCTACATTTTTAGGACGGTATGTACTTGTAAATTAACTAGCTTTAAATATATCATATTGAAAGCACTTTCAGTTTTAGTTGCCACATTCCCATTATGCAGATGAAAATATACTGTGTACTTAATACATCCGGCCATCTCAGCATATTGATCAGTATGGATAAAAATGGAAGATTCCACAGCAACATAATTACTTATAAAAAAAAATATATATATGTTTGCTTTCAAGCTCTTCAAAAGGGTATATTTTAAATAATTGACTACAATGGTCCTTTAATATATTGTCATCCATGCACTTTAAATGGGGTTCTATCATATGGTCAAATTCTAAGTGTGTCATGACCAAGGGGTGAGAGGACCAGGTACACCCCAACACTTCCTGCTTTCAGTTTACAGGACACCCCTTGGATTGTGAGGATTTTGGATATCTCAGCGTCCAGCCTGCACATTCAGCTCAGGAACGAGCAATGGTCCCTAAGGATAGGACCAGCAGAACAATCAGGATATAAGTAAAATAATAAAATGTCTTTCCATTTGGAGAACAGAATGACAATTGGGAAGAAGTAATCTTAGCTTTAAAGACTCTGCATGACATCAATAGAATGTTGAGTGTTCCCCAACCCTACAATACAACAGGTCAAAAGAAAATGAAAGACAAGAATATACAGGTTTTTACCACATATTTTGAGATGTTGCATAGTTTATTAATATTGGAAACTCATCAAGCATAATCCTGGACTTAAAAGTCTGAATTACAGGAGACCTATTATGGTTTGCAAGAAAATAACTATTCTGAGGGATCACTTTTTGTACACAACTCAAGATAGGACTATTGAAACCTCTTAAATATGAGTGTTATAAATACAGCAACTGCATAAAGAGCAGGTCCATGAAAAACTGACATCCTCCCACTAATAAGGAAATAACTAATGAACAACACTTTACATACTTCTTGTCATCATCTTTACTTCATATGTTGTTCATCAAAGCCTTCTTATGTATATAAAATAAACAGGAGAGATGTTTGGTATAGCAGTATTGTATTTTCTATGTAAACTGTATGTAATTCTTTGCTGCAGGGACTGGGGTGGAATGAGCTACAGAGATAGTGAGAATGTGCTGCAGATACTGAGGTGGAATAAACTGCAGAGTGAATGTGAGATTTGAAATGAACTGCACAGACTGGAGGTGGAATGTGCCCAGAGAGAGACTTTTATATGAAAATAAATAGCACCTTCTTACATGGAAATCTGTCAGACTTCAAATCCCATGATGCTTTGCTGCACAGGCAGGATCCCCATATTTTGCTACAATGTTGCAGCTGCCCTAATAATCATGTAAACTTAAATATGCATTTAATTAATACCTTTTCATTTACTATTTTCTATAATTTAGGAAATATTATTATTTAGGACTAGTTATCACTTCAGACATAAAAAGAGAAAGCTTTCATATCTAGCAAATGCTCATAGTAGTAGTTTAACAGCTATATACAATTTTAATACGAATGAAAACTAAAGATTGTTAATGGTTTTATGGATGCAAATTGATTCATACAGAATCTATGTCCGGAATCTAGGTCCAGAATAGTGGGTGGGCAATACCTGACAGGATAGCTTCTGCAAAAAGCTTCCAGAACACTGGGATGTTACATATATACTTAAAGTGACACATGGGATAATTTAAACTACAGGTAATAAAACATACTTTATAAATTGAATGTTATAAAAAAATTCATTTTTCTACAGTAAATTAGCATTCTGGGTTTTTGTCCAGCCTTTCTGGTTTACTTCCAAACTCAAGGCGGGATTGAGATGAGGTAATAAGAGAAGTTGAAAGAAGAAGGTCGTTTGCAGAATGAAGAGGGTGGGCAGGGGAGTATTTGAAGTATTTGGAGCACCATTGTTGAGGGCTTTGTAAGTTAGGATCAGATGTAAAATTTTATTCTGGAGGCTATGGGAAGCCAGTGGAGTGACTGACAGAGAGGTGCTGTAACGATAGATGAGTCTAGCATAGGCATTCATTATCGATTGGAGTGGGGACAGATGGGTGATGGGCAGGCCAACAAGAAGCTAGTTGCAATTGTCAAGACGAGATATGATGACAGAATGTATTAGAATCTTCGTTGTGTCTTGTGTCAGGTAGTGACGCATTTTGGGAATTTTTTAGATGAAGACGGCAAGATTTTATTAGTAAGTCTATGTGAGGAATGAAAGAGAGGGCAGGGTCCAGTAGAACCCCATAACAACGGGCTTGGGTGGTGGAAGTAATGATGGCATTTTCAAAGGTGAGAGAGATGTGAAGAATTGAAACTGTAGTAGAGGGTAGCAAGATTAAGAGTTCTATCTTGGACATGTTGAGATTGAGGTGGTGGACAGACATCCAGGAGGATATATTTGAGGATATATTTGAGATGCAGTTGGAAATATGTGTTAGAAGAGAGGGAGATAGATCTGCACTTAACCACTTAGCTACTTGTCTACATGCTTTGCAATGGGTGACAATGAACATATAAATAGTTTAGATTTAATACTGAAAATAAAATATTTTCTAACTCATCTTTATTACTTCCATATAATATATATATATTTATATATATATATATATATATATATATATATATATCAGCAGCATGGGCGTGAGAGCCCCCCAAAACCTGGGGGATACAGTTTATAGAAACAGAAAAAAATGTGGCCCTGAGTGGTGCAAATGATCTCTACGCCAAGGACATGCAACCTCCAATGTAAGAGAGGGCAGGCCAACCAACAAGTATGAATAAAACATAAAATATTGGCGCACTACACAATATAAACAAATTATTTTTGAATATCAAAGGAATGATACTTATCCACCACCAATTGAAGCAGTCATCTGGGGCAATACAGATTTTCCATCAGTTCAAATGGTATCATGCCAAGTCCATCTATGAATAAGGAGTGGCTATCCTAAAGATTTTGATGGGAGGAGAGCACAAAAGAGGGAAAAAACAAACAAAAAAAAGTATACGGTGTAGTAAGTTTGATTTATTTTAATACATACTTACGTGCAATATAAGTGACTTAGTCTAGTTGTAGAACTTATGTAGAACATATTTTTATAAATGTATGTATGTTGGTAGATTATTTACACTTTTTTAAACTTTAATTAAAAAAAATAGGTTCTGCATATCTATTATGTCAAATAATTGCCTTTTTTAGTATTAAGTAGATCACAGGAATATTGAGCTGGATTGTAAACCAGTGAAAATCATGACAGAAAGTGCACTTAAATATATGTGTAACACGATAAGAAGTTATAAAATACACATTTCTATGGACACAAGCACTGTATTAATAACCAATGCATTTCCAATGCGTGTGATATTTTCTCCTGCCTTAAAACTACAGATGCAGCATTACAGTACCAGATCAGCGTATGTCATTGCAGCATTCCGTGTATAAGACGATCCTCCTATTTTAAACTTAAAAATGGTAAAAAATAACGTCTTATACACAGAAAAATATGGTAACATAAGGAGAGAAAGAAATGCCCCCCTCCCCATCTCCCCCAGAACCTACACCCCTGATCAGAAGTCATTAGGCTATTATGATATGTAATAATTAATTACACATAATCAAATTTCTGTGTATGCTTTCAAAATGTTTATATTGCAGGTGAAGTCACTGCTATATCTACTCAGCAAACTGCTCAACAATTCCTTATGCGATAGTAGCTTTCAGTCCAGTCCAATTACAGTGTGAGCTGTGGGAGGCAACCATCCATTCCTATTCTTTTACAGCCGATTCAGCTATTATCTTTGGGGAGAAAAGAGTCTGCCACTGGTCACAGCATTGTAAACCTTTTCTCTGCTAAATAAGTGCTTTTTATAGAAAAATTCAATGCTAATGTAAAAATGGGAAATAAAACATTTTTGTTACAGGGACTTTGCAAATCAATGAACAATATTAATGTTTCTTATTTTGTATTATATTAGAATTGGAGATTCATAAAATATTCTCTTATCTCTGTTGCATACTTCAAATGTAAAGATTGCAAAACTAGAGGTGTTATTTGTTACTTACGAAATCTACAATATACAGCTATATGCTGTATTAAAAATCTAGAATGGGAAAAAACTTTTTTGACATAATAAAAAAAAAGATGTTTATACCAATTATATATAATATTTTACAACTCTATTACTGTAAGCAGGTCATGAACATAACAGTATGACAATTTAAAGTGTGAGGTGGAGAAGTGATGAGTAATTAACCACAGCAAATTTATTAAGTAGTAATTATAAAATAGCAATAAAACACAATACTAAAATTATATGATCACTCTCCAAGTTCCCATTAACTTCATAAGGCAAATAAAGTTCTAGCTCTTTAAAAGAAGCTTTATGTCAATATCAGTTTTCATCAGTGTCCGTTTCAATACACTGACAAACTAGATGACCCTTCCTGTAAATAGCATGTTTTGGAAATCATAAAGGAAAAGCCATTTTTATCCATTGATGCCATCTAGGGGTTATTTTAAAAACTGCTAAAGAGTTGACGTGGCCAGTGTTTGGTAAAGTTTTTTTGTTTTAACAATTGTGTATGCAGCCACAGAGTCTTCTAAAATGCTGAATATTACATTTAACTATTTCTTGTCCCCACTGACATCAAATCACTATGGGGTACATGTCATTTAGTAACATAACGAACACAGGAAAGATTCTTCATAAGCAGCTCCCCATGCTACACATGATAAACATTGTCCTAATTAAAGTAGGAATTTAAAAAAATATAAATCTGAGCACTCTTACACATCTCAAGCAGGCCAAGAGACGTGTTTTTCCCACAGAAATGATCAGTATTTCCACTGTAGCTAAGGATTTTAGGTAGTGACATACAAATGAGACTCAAAACATTATTTCCCAGGTATGGAACATGACAGAGATGAACTAAAATATCCCCATTATATGTTTTTCAGTATAGACAATCAAATACATAAGAATTCACATTTATTTATGTACACACAAATTATAAGGGGGGGATGGAGGAGGATGATAAAGGGGGAAGGTGGAGGATGATAATGGGGGAAGGAGGAGGATGATCAGGGGGGAAGGAGGAGGATGATCAGGGGGGAAGGAGAAGGATGATAATGGGGGGAAAGGTGATATGTATGTATATTTAGTAAGGATTTAAATATTGCCCATTTACAGTATGTTCAGTATTTTTACCTGCCAATTCTCTGTCCCAGTCTATAATTTGTATTGCTGCCCTTAGACCGTTAAAATCTGCAGCTTTAAAATTAAGAGTTTTTGTTGGCCCCTTACAGCTTTGTTTTTTTAATTCAATCTAAAAGAAGAACTGTGTTGTGATCACTTTTTCTCAAAGGTTTCCCTATTTCAACATTTGATACCATATCTCTAGTACGTTTTGTTGTTTTCTGTGTTTGTGGGACAGTAGTGCTACAGAGAAACTCTACAAAACAAAGGACTGACTCAAGAGAGATAACTTAATTCTTGGAAATAATAAAGTGAATTATAAGCCTTTAGTTGCACCTTCCAATCTTCTGCCATTACATATCAAACTTGGCCTTTTAAAGAATTGTGATCAAGGCTATGGACAAAACCAGTTTTGTACTTAAGAGAAACATTTCCAAACTTAAGTGACACTAAACTCAAAGAAGGTATTTTTGTTGGTCCGCAGATTAGGAAGCTACTGAATAATACTGACTTTGAGGGAAAAGGTAAACTGAAGGAGCGTGTTGAATGGAAATCATTCATGCCTGTGGTCAAAGGTTTTCTGGGGAACCATTAAGAGGAAAACTACTGACAGCTATATGTATTTTGTATCTCCACTGGATTTTATTATGTATCCACAGTATTTTTTTTTCATTTATTTATTTATTCACTCATTTAAATCCTATAGCATGCATGGCTCAGTAGCATAGCATCCATTTTGTATCCAGTTTTCAGTTTTGTTTGGCCTTCAGTTAATATAAGGTTTTTCTGTTAATGTCAGGGACTAGCATAGTGGACCTGGAGACATTCCTTTAGAACGTCTTCAATATTTCTTGTTATCATTCTAAGGGCCAGTTCTTGTTTATGTAGCGTATCACCTTCCACCCTAAAACTCTCATTACCTCTATCTCCCTCCTTTACCACACACAATACCTTTTAATTGTAAGTCTACTAGTGTCAATCCTGCAGGATGCTTTGGGGAAAGCACCATGGACACTGGATTCAAGACACAAAGACAGGACCCTCCTTGCTTTGTTATATTTTGATTTGTATTTACCTTTGCCTGGAACTTATCTTATGTACAGTGTCATGGAATATGTTGGTGCGTTATAAATAAACTATAATAATAATAATAATAATATTAATAATAATAATAAAAGAAATCAATATCACATATATAGTTGTGAGCATGCAAGCCCGCTCAAGTCGTTGCTAACGCTTGCAGGCTCGCGTAGCGAGGGCCTCAGTTGCTGGCATGCGGCCTTCACAAAGCCTCCCCCGAGCACACACAGGCCTGCCCGAGCTGGACAGGTGAGTGGAGCCTGATAGGGGTTCGCTTCGCGAGGGCCGCAGTTGCTGGAAAGGAGCGCCAAAGGCGCTCCTTGCCAGCAACTGCGGCCCTCGTGAAGCGAGCTGTGGTGTCTCTATACCCCCATGTTCAGAGGCCTGTCCCAGCCAGCTTACCGGCTGTGACTGCTCCCATTTCAGCGCTGCCGCTGTGTGTCGGCGAGTCAGATTACCATAATGCAGCCGGAGAGCAAGCAGGCATGGAGGCCGCGCTTACCACCTCACTATAAGTTCCCCCTAGCCTCGGGCGGACCCCCCAGGAGCACAGCGAGCCCCGAACATACACAGGCCTCCCCCGAGCACACACAGGCCTGCCCCCCGGGCTGGACAGGTGAGTGGAGCCTGATAGGGCTTCATGTGGGGTGAGAGGGGACATGATAGGGCCTGGGACCACAGGAGTGAGCTCTATATAGGTGTGGGGAGAAAACTACTACTACTTATACTGTGTGTTTTTTTAATATATATATATAGCGTGTATATAGTGTGTGTGTGTGTATATAGTGTGTGTGTGTATATAGTGTGTGTGTATGTGTATATATAGTGTGTGTTTATATAGTGTGTGTGTGTATATATAGTGTGTGCGTATATAGTGTGTGTGTATATATAGTGTGTATATAGTGTGTGTGTGTGTATAATGTGTGTATATATACTGTGTGTGTATATAGTGTGTGTGTGTGTATATAGTGTGTGTGTGTATATAGTGTGTGTGTATGTGTATATATAGTGTGTGTGTATATAGTGTGTGTGTGTGTGTGTATATATAGTGTGTGCGTATATAGTGTGTGTGTATATATAGTGTGTGTGTGTGTATAATGTGTGTATATATACTGTGTGTGTATATAGTGTGTGTATATAGTTACATAGTTACATAGTAATTAAGGTTGAAAAAAGACTTTCAGTCCATCAAGTTCAACCTGTTAAGATCTCCTCTGATCTGCAATATGCGGATTAGTTATTAATTAAATTATTGATTAAATACTTATTAATAGTATAGTATTGGAGGATGAATAAAGAGTTAGTCCATCAAGTTCAACCTTTTTAGATCTCTATTGATCTTTTTAATTTGGACTATTTATTATTATTGTTAATTGTTAATTATTGTTAATTGATCCAGAGGAAGGCAAACATAAAAAAAACCCCATTGAAACTTTGCCAATTGTCTCATAAGGGGGAAAAAAAGCAAAATTCCTTCCTGACCCCAGAAACTGGCGATCAAATTTCTCCCTGGATCAATATTCCTTCGCTAGTTATCTAGGATAGCCTTGAATGCCCTCTTTATTCAGAAATATATCTAACCCCTTTTTGAAGTTGTCTATCGAATTCGCTGTCACCACCTCCTTTGGTAGAGAATTCCACAGTTTAACCACCCTAACTGTGAAGAACCCTTTTCTTTGTTTAAGGTGAAATCTTTTTTCCTCTAACCTCAACGGATGTCCTCTTGTCAGTTGAAAATCTCTTGCTACAAAAAGCTCACTTGACAAAGCCTTATATGGACCCTGGATGTATTTAAATAACGTAATCATATCTCCTCTTAGACGCCTTTTTTCTAGCGAAAATAAGTTTAATTTTGCTAGTCTTTCTTCATAACTTAGCCCCTCCATTCCCCTTATTAGTTTTGTAGCCCTTCTCTGTACTTTTTCCAGCTCTAAGATGTCTTTTTTGTGAGGTGGTGCCCAAAATTGTACTCCATATTCCAAATGAGGGCGTACTAGAGATTTGTATAGTGGCAGAATTATATCTTCTTCCCTGGCTTCTATACCCTTCCTAATACATGCTAATATTTTATTTGCCTTTGCAGCCGCTGCTTGGCTTTGAGCGCTGTTACCTAGGTGGTTGTCCACTAGTACTCCCAAATCCCTTTCAATATCTGATACCCCTAGATTTGCTCCATTAAGATTATAGATTGCTTGGCTATTTTTCCTTCCCAAATGCATAACCTTACATTTATTTGTATTAAATCTCATCTGCCATTTAGCCGCCCATTTCTCTAATTTATGCAAATCTTTTTGTAGGGAAAGTACATCATTATCTGATTTTATTACCTTGCACAACTTAGTGTCATCAGCAAAAATGGAGACACTACATTCGAGTCCTACTTCAATGTCATTAATAAATATGTTAAAAAGGAGAGGACCCAATACTGAGCCCTGAGGAACCCCACTTATCACATTAGACCAATCGGAGTATGTTCCATTTACAACAACCCTTTGCTTCCTGTCTTTTAGCCAGCTCTCGATCCATGAGCAGATATTTACTGCAATTCCTGTATCCCTTAGTTTGCTCACTAGTCTTCCATGTGGCACTGTATCAAATGCCTTTGAAAAATCTAAAAAGACTACATCCACTGAGTTGCCCTGATCCAAGTTCC
The DNA here is from genome assembly GCA_027410445.1 of Discoglossus pictus. Classification (NCBI taxonomy): domain Eukaryota; kingdom Metazoa; phylum Chordata; class Amphibia; order Anura; family Alytidae; genus Discoglossus; species Discoglossus pictus. The sequence continues at coordinate 45,414,546 of CM050171.1, read as the reverse complement.
TACTAACCTCCTCATAAAAACTAATTAGATTGGTCTGACACGACCTTTCCTTCATAAATCCATGTTGACTGCTACCTATGATCCTGTTCAAATAGACATATTCTTGTATTCTGTCCCTTATTAACCCTTCTAAAAGCTTCCCAACTACAGAAGTGAGGCTCACTGGTCTATAATTCCCCGGATTTGCTCTAGATCCCTTCTTAAATATAGGTATCACCTCTGCTTTTCTCCAGTCATCTGGTAGAGACCCTGTAGTGAGCGAGTCTTTAAAGATTAGATATAATGGTTTGGCTATTACAGAACCCAGCTCCCTCAGTACCCTTGGATGTATTCCATCAGGACCTGGGGCTTTATTAACATTTATTTTCTCCAACCTCTTTTGTATTTCTTCCTGCGTTAACCAATTATTTAGTGAAGGTAGTGTAGCCCCATTATGTTGCAGTGTCCCAACCACTGGTACCTCCCTTGTGTAAACCGAAGAAAAGAACCTATTTAGCTCATCTGCCTTTTCCTGGTCACTAATTATCAGATGGCCTGTGTCACATTGTAATGGTCCTATCAATTCCTTCCTGGCCTTCTTCCCATTAATATATTTATAAAATATTTTAGGGTTAGTCTTACTTTCCATTGCAACTGACTTCTCATTTTCTATTTTAGCCAGTCTAATAGCCCTTTTGCAAGCCTTGTTGATTTCCTTATAGTCACATAAAGATGCCTCTGTTCCCTCCTTCTTGTATAATTTAAATGCATACTTCTTTTTCCTCATCATGATCTTTAAGTCATTGTTAAGCCACATGGGATGTGATTTACTCCTATTTATTTTATTTCCACATGGTACATGCTGATGAGTATGTTTATTTAGTAAGGATTTGAATGTTGTCCATTTATTTTCAGTATTCTTCCCTGTAAGTTCTTTGTCCCAGTCTATATGTTGTATTGCTGCCCGTAGCCCATTAAAGTTAGCCCTTTTAAAATTTAGAGTTTTTGTTGGCCCCTTACAACTCTGTTTTTTGTATTCAATCTCAAATGAGACTGTGTTGTGATCACTGTTCCCCAAGGGTTCCCCTATTTTTACATTTGATATTATATCAATATTACTTGTGATGACTAAATCCAAGATGGCCCCATTTCTAGTAGGTTCTTGTATTACCTGGGCTAGATAATGATCCCTGAGTGTACTCAAGAACCTGCTCCCCTTAGCTGAGCTGCTGGTCTCGTTTATCCAGTTTATATCAGGGTAATTAAAGTCTCCCATTATTAGAACTTGCCCATGCTTAGCTGCATTTCCAATCTGTAACAATAATTGTATTTCCTCACTTTCAGCTATATTTGGGGGTTTATAGCATACTCCCACCAATATGCATTTAGAATTAGCTCCTCCACTATTTAGCTCAACCCACAAGGATTCAATGATGCCGTTAGTGCCAGCATAAATATCTTCTCTAACTATAGGCTTAAATTCAGGCTTAACATAAAGACAGATCCCTCCTCCTCTTTTACCATTGCCCCTATCTTTCCTAAATAGGTTATAACCATCCAGATTAACAGTCCAGTCATGAGATTCATCCCACCATGTTTCCGTAATGCCTATTAAGCCCCATTTTTCTTGTACTGCTAATATTTCTAGCTCATCCATTTTCCCAGGCAAACTTCTTGCGTTTGCAATCATACACTTTATGTTGCTATGGCTCTGCTGATGTGAAGTGCCTGCCACTGTATTTGAGGCCCCTATTAATATCTCCCTACTTTCTATTGTAACCCTCCCCCCTTCTCCTCCCCCATGGGTAAATAATTCATCCCTTTCCCTCTCTACCCTATTTACCCCAATACTTCTATATAGTCCCTCCCCCCCACCTACAAGTTTAAAAACTCCCCCAGCCGTTCTACCATCCTATTCCCTAGCACAAAAGCGCCCTCATCATTAAGGTGCAATCCATCCCTGCTATAGAGATTGTACCCAAGTGAGAAGTCAGCCCAGTGCTCTAAAAACCCAAAACCCTCTGCACTGCACCACTTTTTTAGCCACGCATTAACCTCCCTAAGCTCCTTCTGCCTCCCTGGGCTAGCACGTGGCACTGGTAGTATCTCAGAAAATACTACCTTGGAGGTCCTTGCTTTAAGCTTATTCCCTAATTCTCTAAAATCATTCTTTAGGACGCTCCATCTTCCACTAACTTTGTCATTGGTACCAATGTGTACCAAGACCGCCGGTTCATTACCAGCCCCTCCCAATAATTTATCCACCCGATCCACAACATGCCGAACCCGAGCACCCGGGAGACAGCAAACTGTTCGATTGCTGGGATCTGGGTGACAAATTACCCTGTCTACCTTCCTAATAATAGAGTCCCCTACCACCAAAACATGTCTGTTGCTCTGCCTATTCTGCCCTCCCTCTTCTCCAGTAGAGCTGTTCGCCCGGCTGTTAGAGGGAACAGCTCTATCTGGCATTGCCATTCCTGAATGGACATCGCCAACAGTTTCACTCAATCTGGCAAATCTGTTGGTGTTTGACAACTCAGAACTGGCCTGCCTCCTCCTGTTCCCCCTGCTT
>CM050171.1:45309492-45406992 GCA_027410445.1 Discoglossus pictus | reverse complement strand
ATGCAAACCGGAATACTGCTCATTATGTAATTTAGTCTTGGCAGGAGAGACATTTTTGTAATGGCAAACCTACCTGTAAATGATGATTTTAACTTTTTCCAATCTTTTATAATATTACAAAAATTTGAATGTAAAGTTGTATAGTTTATATCTACCATATTATCTAATTGTTTCACGAAAATTATTCCCAAATGCTTGAATAATTTTGAGTTCCATTGAAAGGGAAATAATGTTTTTAACAGTAATTTTGTCTTAAGAGAAATACCAATTAATAAAGTTTCAGATTCCTGAAGATTTAGTTTATAATTAGAAATTGCATTAAACTCATCAATTACAAACATCAAGTGTGGTAGAGATTCCGATGGGTTAGTTATGGAAAGGACCACATCCTCGGCAAATAAACTTATTTTATGCTCCCTCTCTCCCACCTTGAATCCCTGAATATCTGGAGACGATCTAATTTCCTCTGCAAAGGGTTCTATTAAGAGAGTGAACAAGATGGGAGAGAGGGGGCAGCCCTGTCTGGTCTTATTTGATATACCAAAAGTTTAAGAATTTAAACCTATACCGGCCACTGACGCAGAAGGAGCCGTATATAGTGCACCAATTGCATGTGTTCCAAATCTATCAAACCGAATTTTGCTAATGTCCCACCCTACTCCCACCCTATTCTGTCGAACGCTTTCTCTGCTTCAAATGACAAGAACAGGGTGAATAAAGCCCAGTTGATCCATAGCAATTAACTTATCTGATACTGTATTAATTCTTAAAGCAAGTCAGTCAGTGTTCAGTAAAGATATAGGTCAAAATTGTTCCAGTAAAGATATTGGAACAAAATTGTGGATCTTGTTTTGGTTTAGGTATAATGATTATGGTTGCTTTAATCATTTTGTCTGGAATTGTACCTTTCACTTTAACTTCATTATACACATCTTTTAAATTAATACTCAAAACTGACGAACATACTTTATAAAAAGTATTAGTGTATCCATCAGGGCCTGGGGTTGTGTAAAGTTTCAATTGCTTTATAACATCTTTAAGCTCTGTGATTGGCTTATTTATCTCTTCTATTTCAGTGGCTGAAATTGCTGGTAAGTTTAGCCTATCCAAAAATACTTGAATTTGTTCTTTAGAGAGCTTTTTGAAGGAAGGATCTGATACTATTTGTCAAACATCTTGGCAATACCGTTTGGGGATGTTATCTTACTTCCATTACATTGTAGAAACTCTATTCTTTTTTTAAAATTTTTATACTATTTACCAAAATTTTACTTTTTTCATTATTTTGGTGGTAACCTAATTGTTGCATTCGCCACAATGATTTATCCAAAAAATGTTGATTCATTTTATTGATTTTGTTTTTGAATTTAATTTCAATTGAGTCTTGTCTTTTGGATTGACTTTGTTCATTTTTTCAAGTTCATTTAGCTTAATATACAATTTTTTTAGCGCTCTCCCCTCTGATTCATTAATAGAGATTTCAATTTAATAGTAAGGACTCTAGTAAAGGCCTTTTGAGCGTTCCACAGTATACATTTTGAAGAGACTGATTTGTCATTGATTTAAAAAAATGTGGTAATTTCCTCACTGCATAAAGGTTAATTAGAGTTGTTCTACTGTTATTAATAAGTCCCACCCATAAGATATAGTGCCCATTTGGATCAATTTCAGTAAATTATTTAATGTTTTAGCAAATAAAATCGACATACCTCTCAACTTTTTTTTAAAGGTAGAATGGTACATAGATTCAAAAAAAAATTCTCCAAAGTTTGGAATTTTCTCTTTTTTCCAATGGGTCTCTTGCAGGAGGACAATATCTACTTTTTCTTGTTTTAATAACATTAGAGCAGTTTTCCTTGTGTTAGGGTAATTCAGACCCTTTACATTGTAACTAATTATCTTAATTGTCATTGCAAAACAAAAAAAGAATACCCTCTATTCTACAAAGCATTTACATTTTTGGACCTTGCATTAACATCTCATTAATATGGTAACACCTATAGTACTTACTTACATAATTCTTACAGTCATTCATAATTTTGAACCATTTAGGACTGCTGTACATATATTTTAGCAGTCTTTTCCCGCAGGGCTTAAGCCGATGTTGGAAATGATAGGCGAAATTTGTTATGGTGGCAGTTTTCCTAACCCATAATTGCATTTCTTAAATAGTTCCATGTTGATTTAGTTTTATGTCCTCACATAGTATTTCTTTTATCTCAGCCAATTCTAATCTCTTTTTGTTGCTTATATTTGCTTTTCCTATCTTTTTAATCACGAAATGTACCTTCCTTTACTTAATTTATTAGCTCTATTCCTCAGTTCCTTATCCTAATTTCATTCTCAATCAGTTATCTACCATACTAATAATCGTATCCTATCTTTTGGTTTAGTTTGCATAATTGATTTGTTACGTTATATGTACCATTTATCCTCTCTTTTTATATATATATATATATATATATATATATATTTTTTTTTTCTCTTCTTTTTTTCTCTCCTCTTTTCTTCCCCCTTTTTCCCTTTTTTCTCTCTCTCTTCCTTTTTTTTTTTTTTCACCTGTTGTTGTTATTTTTAATTTCAATTGTCCCCCTTCTTTAATCTAAATTGTAATTCTATTTCTGGGAAGCATTTAAAGTTTTCCTGTGCTCAATTAAATACATTTTCTTTGTATTTATTAATAGATATCAATTTTAGTGTTGTCATTTCTGAATAATTAGTGAATAACGGGAAGTGCATTTAATTATAATTCTAATTTATACTACTTTTTTTTTTTTTTACATTATACCCTTAAGTAACTATGTTCACCGTTCTTTAGTATAGTATTTACCACCTAATTTATTGTTTGAATATAGACTGGGACAGAGAACTGGCAGGTAAAAATACTGAACATAAATGGACAACCTTTAAATCATTACTAAATATACATACAAATACCGTGTGGGAATAAAAGTAAAAAGAGTAAATCCCATCCAATGTGGCTTAACAGTGATTTAAAGATCAAGATACGGAGTAAAAAACAAGCATTTAAATTATACAAACAAGAGGGGACAGAGACTGCTTTACAGGAATACAAGGAAATCAACAAGGCTTGCAAAAGCGCGATTAGACTGGCTAAAATAGAAAATGAAAAATTAATTGCAAAAGACAGTAAGACTAACCCTAAAATATTTTTTACGTATATTAATGGAAAGAAGGCGAGGAAGGAAGCTATGGGAACATTACAATGTAACACAGGCCGTCTGATAATTAGTGACCAGGAAAAGGCAGATGAGCTAAATATGTTCTTTTCTTCGGTATACACAAGGGAGGTACCAGTGGTTGGGACACGGCAACATAATGAGGCTACACTACCTTTGCCAAATAATTGGTTAACACAGGAAGTAATCCAAAAGAGGTTGGAAAAAATAAATGTTAATAAAGCCCCGGGTCATGATGGAATACATCCAAGGGTACTAAGGGAACTGGGTTCTATAATAGCAAAACCATTATATTTAATTTTTCAAGATTCACTCAACACAGGGTCTCTACCAGATGACTGGAGAAAAGCTGATGTGATACCTATATTTAAAAAGGGAGCAAGAGCAAATCAGTGGAATGATAGACCAGTGAGCCTCACTTCTGTAGTGGGGAAGCTTTTAGAAGGGTTAATAAAGGATAATATACAAGAATATGTCTATTTGAAGAGGATTGTAAGTAGGAGTCAACATGGATTTATGAGGGATAGGTCATGTCAAACACATCTAATTAATTTCTATTAGGAGGTTAGTAAGAACCTGGATCAAGGCAACTCAGTGGATGTAGTCTTTTTGGATTTTGCAAAGGCTTTTGATACAGTGCCACATGGGAGACTATTGTGCAAACTAAGAGATACAGGAGTTGCAGTAAATATCTGCTCATGGATTGAGAGCTGGCTAAAAAGACAGGAAGCAAAGGGTTGTTGTAAATTGAACATACTAGACTAGACATATTAGACTAATGTGGTAAGTGGGGTTCCTCAGGATTCAGTATTAGGTCCTCTCCTTTTTAACATATTTAATAATGACTTAGAGGTAGGATTGGAGTGTGGTGTCTCCATTTTCACTGATGACACAAAGTTGTGCAAGGTAATTAATGATGTGCTTTCCCGCCAAAGGGATTTACATAAAATTGAGGAATGGGCATCTAAATGGCAGATGAGATTTAATACGAATAAATGTAAAGTTATCCATCTGGGAAGGAAAAATAGCCATGCAATTTATAATCTTAATGAAGCAAATCTAGGTGTATCAGATATTGAAAGGGATTTGGGAGTGCTTGTGGACAACAACCTAGGTAACAGTGCTCAAAGCCAAGCAGCAGCTGCAAAGGCAAATAAAATATTAGCATGTATTAAGAAGGGTATAGAAGCCAGGGAAGCAAATATAATTCTGCCACTATACAAATCTCTAGTACGGCCTCATTTGGAATATGGAGTACAATTTTGGGCACCGCTTCATAAAAAGGACATTTTAGAGCTGGAAAGGGTGTAGAGGAGGGCAACAAAACTAATAAGGGGAATGGAAGTTATGAAGAAAGACTAACCAAATTAAACTTATTTTCTCTAGAAAAAAGGCATCTAAGAGGAGATATGATTACCTTATATAAATACATCCAGGGTCAGTATAAAGATTTGTCAAGGGAGCTTTTTGTGCCAAGAGGTTTTCAACTGACAAGAGGACATCCCTTGAGGTTAGAAGTAAAAAGATTCCACCTTAAAGAAAGAAAAGGGTTCTTCACAGTAGGGTGGTTAATCTGTGGAATTCTCTACCAGAGGAGGTGGTGACAGCGGATTCGATAGATAACTTTAAAAGGGGACTTGATTTATTTCTAATTAAAAAGGGAATTCAGGGTTATCATGGATAATTAGAGAGGCAGTATTGATCCAGGGAGAAGTCCGGTTGCCGGTGTCTGGGATCAGGAGGGAATTGATTTTTTTTTTATAACTAATGAATTAATAGTTAATCCGCATATTGCAGATCAGAGGAGATCTTAAAAGGTTGAACTTGATGGTCTGAAAGTCTTTTTTCAACCTTAAATACTATGGCCCTCATTCAATTGCAATTTGGCCAATTGAATAGGGGTCAAAATAAGCACATAACATATTTTTTTTAAAGAAGTTTTTAGTTAGTAAACATCTATCCAAAAGCAAGGTCTTCAGTAACTAAAAACTTATAAAAAAATATGCTATGTGCTTATATAGAGCCCTATTCAATTGGCTGAATTGCAATTGAATGAGGGCGTATGTAACTATGTAACTATTTTTAAAATTTATTTATTTATTTTTTAAACAATTTCATCACTTAATAACTTAATTTTGCGGTTTTATTTTAAACTAATAACATGCTATTTATTAAATTATTAATTGTAGAAGTGTAATACTTTCCTTCCTCCTTCGTTTACTCTCTTCAATTAATTCTTGGGGTACAAAAAAGAGAAAAGAAAAAAAAGATGAATTCAACATTATTATTCTTTCTTCTCTCTTTTTTTTCTTTTTTTCTTCCACCCCTTTTCCTTTTTTTTTTTTTTTTTTCTTTTTTTTTTCTTGCCTCCCCTAAATAGTTTCTTAAAATGTTGTATAAATGTTCTTGGGAACAATACAATGCAGATAGTACATTTCAGGGTAAATAAGGAATTTACAATTAAATCATTTGATTATTTAAATCAACAATTTTAGTTTCCATTTTTGTAGAATGAGATAATAGCATTTTATGATCAATTATTAACTTGTCAAACTTTGTTTCCAGCTCAACAGTTCTAGCATTGATATATTTGATTGCTTTGGCATTTTCCATAATTTGATTCTTAATCTCTGAAAGAAATTCAGATTGAAATGAATGTAAAATATCTATCATTTTAGCAGTGGCTTACAAATCATCGTCTTGCATTTCTCATTCTCTGCCTGAAGAATCCACAGAGGAATTAATTTCACTTTTATTCAATGTGTGAGGGTTTTGTAAGGGTTCAATCTGTGACACATTTAAGTTTAAGTATAAGGTTTTTGTTAGCATGTTTTCTTTAGATTTTAACATAAATCAATCTATATCAGTGTATTAGTGCCCTTTTCTCTCTTTTTTTTCTCCTTTCTTTCTCTCTTTTCTTCTCCTTTTTATACTTGTCATATTTTATTTATGTTCCATAGGAGGATCCTACTTGTCAGATGACTGTGCTCTGCTATGCAGAAGATCTCTGGGTCATGAGGAATAAATTCCTCTTCAATTTTAGTATGTAAAGTTTATGATTGAGTATCATATTTAAGAGTATTCCAACTCCTCTTTATATGAAAAACAATTCTTTATGTTATGTTCGGTCAAAGTCGCTAGACCATGTTAGAATAACACTGGAGTAGTTCTTTCAGTTGAACGTTAACCAATACTTTGAGTCAGGTATTATACTTCATTGAAAGAAAACATTTAAAATTTACCATTAGCTTCCCATATAGTTGTTGAGTTTGCCAGCCCCTATATTAGTAAGGGGTAGCTTCATCTTCAAACTGCTATGCAGCAAAGCGATGAAGCTATGTCAAGCTGTAGTGGTTTAACAAGTCCTCCCTCTTTCAGAACGCTGGCAGAAAGCTTACGTTTATAAATCTGCTATGCAGAAAAAAATAGTAGATTGCCCTTCCAGTTTTATTATGCAAATATAATGGTTGAGTAGCATCCATTGAGAATTTTCAGACACCTCTTTTTTAATAAAAAGACTATAATAATATTCAGTGTCTGATCAACCTCTTTCAACCGAATTGCAATAACAATAAATTAGTATTTTTAGTTGTTGCGGAATACTTTCTTTGTAAGAAGTGAATGCATTATAATGTATTGCCTTTTCTGCAAGATGAAACAAAAAAGTACTTATCTTTATTTGTATTTATTTTTTTATTTTTTATTTTCATTTCAAAATTTCATAAAAATTACAAAATTTTACAAACAGTAAAATCCAGACAAAAAAAAAATGGAACCACAATTGAGCTTGATTAATTCAGGTTAAGTCATAGGAAATAAACATTTCACCATATCAAAGCATACCATAGTTCAGTTCTGGGGAGGAGTAAGAGGTTTTAAAGATTTATAAGATTGTTTACTTCTTTCTTTCTTTTCTACAGTCATCTATATTCTTTATGTGTTCCGTCTCCTTTCGGCATCATTAATAGTTAGACAACTTACTGTATCTTCCAAAGAGACCATTTTAGACTGATTTTTTTTGATGAACCATGTGAAAGCATCGAATATTCCAATTCTATTTGTTTATTTCTCTCTACAATGGTCACAAGTTCGGTCCAAGTCAGTAAGGATTGTTTTTTCCATCCTCTAACTATAAGCCACTTGGCCACCATTAAAATATTTATAATCACATTACTTTATCTGTAATTAATTTTACTTGGAAAAATATGAAATAATACAATCTCAGGGGTTATTTCTAATTGAAAATTGATAATTTTTTATATATGCGTTAGACACAATATCCAAAATTTCTTAATATAAGTACAATTCCACCACATATGTTCTCGAGTTCCTATTTGATTTCTACATCTCCAGCAATAACTATGATTTTTTGGTGGGGCTATTTTTTTTAATTTGATTGCTGTGATATACCATCACTGCACTAATTTAAAGTATGTTTCTCTTAAGGACTAGTTCATTATGCTTTTCTCTATTATTAAAAATGCTTTATACCACTGGGTTGTAGACCATGTTACCCCAAGATTTTCCTCACATTTTTGCATCCTTTCTGTTTTTTCTATTTCTAATCAAGATTTTATTATTTTAAGGTATCTTGATATTGTACTTTTCTTATGAGTAGGATTTTTCGAAAGCAGTCAATTCTCAATTGAGTAATTTTACAATAATCTGTATTTATTATCGATGTGTATAAAATATCATAAAGCAGCCATTTGGTAGATGGTACTTGATATTGATCAGATATAAGTTCAAATGATTTCAATTTTTGTCCCTGAAACAGGTCCCTGAGAGTTTTCATGCCCCATTCCTCCCATGATATATTTAGGAAAGGGGTTAGCTCCAGTGACAATTTATGTATTGGAGTATTTGGGGCCGGAAATTTTACCAATTCCTTTTTTTTATTATATTTGAACCACCATTTTATTAAGGTTCTGGGAATAAGTGGTAATTTAATAAGAGTCTTGTTATCTATCTTCATAATCCCAAAATATATAATGTAAGTTAATGTTTTTAACTAGCTCATTTTCTATAAGTAAGAATTTAGGCTTATTTTCTATTATTGTAAATTTTAAAAGGTGAACTAGATTAATAGCATTCGAATATTGAATAATGTTCGGTGCAGCCAAGCCTCCTCTAGAAAAGGTTCTCGAGATAATTTCTTGTTTGATACGTGGTCTTTTATTTCTATATATAAATTTATCCAGTATTTTTTTTTTATTGTTTTAAGTGTTTAATTGAAATCTATAAAGGGATACTTCTTAGGATGTATGTTATTTTGTGGAGAATATCCATTTTAATTAGTGATATTCTACCCAGTCACGACAGGTTCAAATCTCTCCAACTTGTTAATAGAAGAGACCTGAAGAAATAGCCAATCCATATTATTTTGAACTATGCTATTTAGGTTTTGATTGAATGTTATACCTAAATGTGTTATTTGATTACTTCTCCAATTATACAGGAATCTTTCTTTTAGTTCGAATTTATGTTTATCAGATATATTAGAATATAACACTTCCGCTTTGGTAATATTTACTTTATAATAGGATAAGTCACCATACTCTGTCATGAGTTGAAGTAAAGTAGGTTTTGAATTCATTGTAAAAAGAGAAAAAGAACAAGTATCCTTTTGAATTTTTAGTGCACACTCTCAGCCTAAACTACAATATAGAGAAAACTCAAAATTTAAAACTTAACATTTATTGGTGAAGTTTAAAATAATTTATGTAAAATCCTAATACTCTGACGTAATAAAAAGACTATGGGAAGTGTATAAAGGTTACCATATTGATAAATACTCATATTCATGACTCATGTAATAGACCCTATATCTTATATCTCCTTGGGGTAAATGAGGTAATAGTGATTAAATATAAAGTGTCCAGTGGCTCTATGTGATCCAAAATAAAGTGCTGAGTGCTCGAATAAATAATACAAAGCCCCAGGGGGTAAAGAATTATTAAGGTGCCAATATCATAATATTATCAGAGAGAGAAAAACTTCCTCCAATATAATATAGTAAAGTGCCAGTGCTAGATATGGCGATATTAGGGTCTTAAAAACAGATTAATAAATATTTAGTTAAATATTTAGTTTAATATTTAGTTTAAATTCAATATTGGATTTTTACAATTATCGCCACTTCCTCTTCTCAAACTGAGCCTTGGTGCATGTTATTGTATTCCCAGTAGAGACTATATAAGGCTGAATAGCTGGTTTAAATGTTGGAGATAACGATAGCTATAGAAGAAAAGTTATAAAAAACTTGAAAAAGATCCAACAGAGGATTTTATTGAAGAACTTCAAGACATCTTAAAAAGTGGCCTAGAAACCAAGGGCCTCATTAAATTCTCCCTCGTAGTTCTCTTGGTCCTCGCAAAAGGCAGTTTTTTTGCTGTTTGCGAGGACCGAATATCTCGCAGCCTGCTTTGCGAGATGACTACGAAAAATGGCAGAGAATAAGCTCCGAGAGAGCTACGGAGTCACACGCAGCCATAAATCTACAAGTGATTCTCGCATCTCGGAACACTATTAACAATCCCTGCCGCGGCAAAAAAAACTAAACCCCCTCTATGCTGGGGGTCCCCATCGGGACCCCCGAAGTGTCCCCACATTAACCCCTTGCAGGGAGGAGTCCCTGATCTGCATAGATCAGGCCCCCGCTGCATTTAAAAAAATTAAATTCCCCGCGGTGGCTCCTTAAAGGGCACGCGCACACTATTACTAATCCCGGCCGCAGAACCTAAAATTAACACCCCTCTATGCTGGGGGTCCCCATTGGGACCCCCGAAGTGTCCCCACATAAACCCCTTGCCTCCAGGGTCCTTAAAGGACCGTAAAGGTCCTGAAAGGACTCGCACTAAAAAATATTAACCCCAGGCAACTAAAATTAACCCCATAACTCATGGGGGTCAAAACAGACCCCCATAAGCACTTAATTAACCCTATAATTCATGGGGGTCAATACAGACCCCCATGCGCACTTAATTAACTGCATAACTCATGGGGTTTGATACAGACCCCCATAAGCCAATAATGAACCCTATAATTCATGTGGGTCAATACAGACCCCCATAAGCACTTAATTAACCCCATAACTCATGGGGGTCAATACAGACCCCATAAGGCCTTAATTAACCCTATAACTCATGGGTGTCAATACAGATCCCCATAAGCCCTTAATTAACCCTGTCACTCATGGGGGTCAATACAGACCCCCATAAGCCTCTATTTAACCCCATCAGTCCCATAAGGGTATATTAGGACCCTTATGGGGCTGTTAAAACCCTAACATTAACCACATAAGTGCCATGACGGTCCACAAGGACCATCATGACACTAACTACATACACTACACTATAACCCCCAATAAACCATTAAATCTAAATTAACCCCCCTCTACACTAATCTATTAACACTTACACTTCCTACACTACCTACCCCCTAATAAACCTCCCCACCACTCTAATTATAAAAAAAAACTACATTACAGAAAATTAAAAAATACATTACAACCCCTCCCACTATAGAAAAAAAAAAAATACACACCTGAAAAGGAAAGACAGACATACAAAATACAATACATACAATACATTACAATACATTACATTACATGTATTTATTATCGATGTGTATAAAATATCATAAAGCAGCCATTTGGTAGATGGTACTTGATATTGATCAGATATAAGTTCAAATGATTTCAATTTTTGTCCCTGAAACAGGTCCCTGAGAGTTTTCATGCCCCATTCCTCCCATGATATATTTAGGAAAGGGGTTAGCTCCAGTGACAATTTATGTATTGGAGTATTTGGGGCCGGAAATTTTACCAATTCCTTTTTTTTATTATATTTGAACCACCATTTTATTAAGGTTCTGGGAATAAGTGGTAATTTATTAAGAGTCTTGTTATCTATCTTCATATCCCAAAATATATAATGTAAGTTAATGTTTTTAACTAGCTCATTTTCTATAAGTAAGAATTTAGGCTTATTTTCTATTATTGTAAATTTTAAAAGGTGAACTAGATTAATAGCATTCGAATATTGAATAATGTTCGGTGCAGCCAAGCCTCCTCTAGAAAAGGTTCTCGAGATAATTTCTTGTTTGATACGTGGTCTTTTATTTCTATATATAAATTTATCCAGTATTTTTTTTTATTGTTTTAAGTTTTTAATTGAAATCTATAAAGGGATACTTCTTAGGATGTATGTTATTTTGGGGAGAATATCCATTTTAATTAGTGATATTCTACCCAGTCACGACAGGTTCAAATCTCTCCAACTTGTTAATAGAAGAGACCTGAAGAAATAGCCAATCCATATTATTTTGAACTATGCTATTTAGGTTTTGATTGAATGTTATACCTAAATGTGTTATTTGATTACTTCTCCAATTATACAGGAATCTTTCTTTTAGTTCGAATTTATGTTTATCAGATATATTAGAATATAACACTTCCGCTTTGGTAATATTTACTTTATAATAGGATAAGTCACCATACTCTGTCATGAGCTGAAGTAAAGTAGGTTTTGAATTCATTGTAAAAAGAGAAAAAGAACAAGTATCCTTTTGAATTTTTAGTACACACTCTCAGCCTAAACTACAATATAGAGAAAACTCAAAATTTAAAACTTAACATTTATTGGTGAAGTTTAAAATAATTTATGTAAAATCCTAATACTCTGACGTAATAAAAAGACTATGGGAAGTGTATAAAGGTTACCATATTGATAAATACTCATATTCATGACTCATGTAATAGACCCTATATCTTATATCTCCTTGGGGTAAATGAGGTAATAGTGATTAAATATAAAGTGTCCAGTGGCTCTATGTGATCCAAAATAAAGTGCTGAGTGCTCGAATAAATAATACAAAGCCCCAGGGGGTAAAGAATTATTAAGGTGCCAATATCATAATATTATCAGAGAGAGAAAAACTTCCTCCAATATAATATAGTAAAGTGCCAGTGCTAGATATGGCGATATTAGGGTCTTAAAAACAGATTAATAAATATTTAGTTAAATATTTAGTTTAATATTTAGTTTAAATTCAATATTGGATTTTTACAATTATCGCCACTTCCTCTTCTCAAACTGAGCCTTGGTGCATGTTATTGTATTCCCAGTAGAGACTATATAAGGCTGAATAGCTGGTTTAAATGTTGGAGATAACGATAGCTATAGAAGAAAAGTTATAAAAAACTTGAAAAAGATCCAACAGAGGATTTCATTGAAGAACTTCAAGACATCTTAAAAAGTGGCCTAGAAACCAAGGGCCTCATTAAATTCTCCCTCGTAGTTCTCTTGGTCCTCGCAAAAGGCAGTTTTTTTGCTGTTTGCGAGGACCGAATATCTCGCAGCCTGCTTTGCGAGATGACTACGAAAAATGGCAGAGAATAAGCTCCGAGAGAGCTACGGAGTCACACGCAGCCATAAATCTACAAGTGATTCTCGCATCTCGGAACACTATTAACAATCCCTGCCGCGGCAAAAAAAACTAAACCCCCTCTATGCTGGGGGTCCCCATCGGGACCCCCGAAGTGTCCCCACATTAACCCCTTGCAGGGAGGAGTCCCTGATCTGCATAGATCAGGCCCCCGCTGCATTTAAAAAAATTAAATTCCCCGCGGTGGCTCCTTAAAGGGCACGCGCACACTATTACTAATCCCGGCCGCAGAACCTAAAATTAACACCCCTCTATGCTGGGGGTCCCCATTGGGACCCCCGAAGTGTCCCCACATAAACCCCTTGCCTCCAGGGTCCTTAAAGGACCGTAAAGGTCCTGAAAGGACTCGCACTAAAAAATATTAACCCCAGGCAACTAAAATTAACCCCATAACTCATGGGGGTCAAAACAGACCCCCATAAGCACTTAATTAACCCTATAATTCATGGGGGTCAATACAGACCCCCATGCGCACTTAATTAACTGCATAACTCATGGGGTTTGATACAGACCCCCATAAGCCAATAATGAACCCTATAATTCATGTGGGTCAATACAGACCCCCATAAGCACTTAATTAACCCCATAACTCATGGGGGTCAATACAGACCCCATAAGGCCTTAATTAACCCTATAACTCATGGGTGTCAATACAGATCCCCATAAGCCCTTAATTAACCCTGTCACTCATGGGGGTCAATACAGACCCCCATAAGCCTCTATTTAACCCCATCAGTCCCATAAGGGTATATTAGGACCCTTATGGGGCTGTTAAAACCCTAACATTAACCACATAAGTGCCATGACGGTCCACAAGGACCATCATGACACTAACTACATACACTACACTATAACCCCCAATAAACCATTAAATCTAAATTAACCCCCCTCTACACTAATCTATTAACACTTACACTTCCTACACTACCTACCCCCTAATAAACCTCCCCACCACTCTAATTATAAAAAAAAACTACATTACAGAAAATTAAAAAATACATTACAACCCCTCCCACTATAGAAAAAAAAAAAATACACACCTGAAAAGGAAAGACAGACATACAAAATACAATACATACAATACATTACAATACATTACATTACATGTATTTATTATCGATGTGTATAAAATATCATAAAGCAGCCATTTGGTAGATGGTACTTGATATTGATCAGATATAAGTTCAAATGATTTCAATTTTTGTCCCTGAAACAGGTCCCTGAGAGTTTTCATGCCCCATTCCTCCCATGATATATTTAGGAAAGGGGTTAGCTCCAGTGACAATTTATGTATTGGAGTATTTGGGGCCGGAAATTTTACCAATTCCTTTTTTTTATTATATTTGAACCACCATTTTATTAAGGTTCTGGGAATAAGTGGTAATTTATTAAGAGTCTTGTTATCTATCTTCATATCCCAAAATATATAATGTAAGTTAATGTTTTTAACTAGCTCATTTTCTATAAGTAAGAATTTAGGCTTATTTTCTATTATTGTACATTTTAA
Source organism: Discoglossus pictus (assembly GCA_027410445.1). Taxonomy (NCBI): domain Eukaryota; kingdom Metazoa; phylum Chordata; class Amphibia; order Anura; family Alytidae; genus Discoglossus; species Discoglossus pictus. The sequence goes on along the minus strand of CM050171.1, from coordinate 45,392,838 downwards.
AAGGTGAACTAGATTAATAGCATTCGAATATTGAATAATGTTCGGTGCAGCCAAGCCTCCTCTAGAAAAGGTTCTCGAGATAATTTCTTGTTTGATACGTGGTCTTTTATTTCTATATATAAATTTATCCAGTATTTTTTTTTATTGTTTTAAGTTTTTAATTGAAATCTATAAAGGGATACTTCTTAGGATGTATGTTATTTTGGGGAGAATATCCATTTTAATTAGTGATATTCTACCCAGTCACGACAGGTTCAAATCTCTCCAACTTGTTAATAGAAGAGACCTGAAGAAATAGCCAATCCATATTATTTTGAACTATGCTATTTAGGTTTTGATTGAATGTTATACCTAAATGTGTTATTTGATTACTTCTCCAATTATACAGGAATCTTTCTTTTAGTTCGAATTTATGTTTATCAGATATATTAGAATATAACACTTCCGCTTTGGTAATATTTACTTTATAATAGGATAAGTCACCATACTCTGTCATGAGCTGAAGTAAAGTAGGTTTTGAATTAATTGTAAAAAGAGAAAAAGAACAAGTATCCTTTTGAATTTTTAGTACACACTCTCAGCCTAAACTACAATATAGAGAAAACTCAAAATTTAAAACTTAACATTTATTGGTGAAGTTTAAAATAATTTATGTAAAATCCTAATACTCTGACGTAATAAAAAGACTATGGGAAGTGTATAAAGGTTACCATATTGATAAATACTCATATTCATGACTCATGTAATAGACCCTATATCTTATATCTCCTTGGGGTAAATGAGGTAATAGTGATTAAATATAAAGTGTCCAGTGGCTCTATGTGATCCAAAATAAAGTGCTGAGTGCTCGAATAAATAATACAAAGCCCCAGGGGGTAAAGAATTATTAAGGTGCCAATATCATAATATTATCAGAGAGAGAAAAACTTCCTCCAATATAATATAGTAAAGTGCCAGTGCTAGATATGGCGATATTAGGGTCTTAAAAACAGATTAATAAATATTTAGTTAAATATTTAGTTTAATATTTAGTTTAAATTCAATATTGGATTTTTACAATTATCGCCACTTCCTCTTCTCAAACTGAGCCTTGGTGCATGTTATTGTATTCCCAGTAGAGACTATATAAGGCTGAATAGCTGGTTTAAATGTTGGAGATAACGATAGCTATAGAAGAAAAGTTATAAAAAACTTGAAAAAGATCCAACAGAGGATTTCATTGAAGAACTTCAAGACATCTTAAAAAGTGGCCTAGAAACCAAGGGCCTCATTAAATTCTCCCTCGTAGTTCTCTTGGTCCTCGCAAAAGGCAGTTTTTTTGCTGTTTGCGAGGACCGAATATCTCGCAGCCTGCTTTGCGAGATGACTACGAAAAATGGCAGAGAATAAGCTCCGAGAGAGCTACGGAGTCACACGCAGCCATAAATCTACAAGTGATTCTCGCATCTCGGAACACTATTAACAATCCCTGCCGCGGCAAAAAAAACTAAACCCCCTCTATGCTGGGGGTCCCCATCGGGACCCCCGAAGTGTCCCCACATTAACCCCTTGCAGGGAGGAGTCCCTGATCTGCATAGATCAGGCCCCCGCTGCATTTAAAAAAATTAAATTCCCCGCGGTGGCTCCTTAAAGGGCACGCGCACACTATTACTAATCCCGGCCGCAGAACCTAAAATTAACACCCCTCTATGCTGGGGGTCCCCATTGGGACCCCCGAAGTGTCCCCACATAAACCCCTTGCCTCCAGGGTCCTTAAAGGACCGTAAAGGTCCTGAAAGGACTCGCACTAAAAAATATTAACCCCAGGCAACTAAAATTAACCCCATAACTCATGGGGGTCAAAACAGACCCCCATAAGCACTTAATTAACCCTATAATTCATGGGGGTCAATACAGACCCCCATGCGCACTTAATTAACTGCATAACTCATGGGGTTTGATACAGACCCCCATAAGCCAATAATGAACCCTATAATTCATGTGGGTCAATACAGACCCCCATAAGCACTTAATTAACCCCATAACTCATGGGGGTCAATACAGACCCCATAAGGCCTTAATTAACCCTATAACTCATGGGTGTCAATACAGATCCCCATAAGCCCTTAATTAACCCTGTCACTCATGGGGGTCAATACAGACCCCCATAAGCCTCTATTTAACCCCATCAGTCCCATAAGGGTATATTAGGACCCTTATGGGGCTGTTAAAACCCTAACATTAACCACATAAGTGCCATGACGGTCCACAAGGACCATCATGACACTAACTACATACACTACACTATAACCCCCAATAAACCATTAAATCTAAATTAACCCCCCTCTACACTAATCTATTAACACTTACACTTCCTACACTACCTACCCCCTAATAAACCTCCCCACCACTCTAATTATAAAAAAAAACTACATTACAGAAAATTAAAAAATACATTACAACCCCTCCCACTATAGAAAAAAAAAAAATACACACCTGAAAAGGAAAGACAGACATACAAAATACAATACATACAATACATTACAATACATTACATTACATACATTACATACATTACATTACATTACACACATTACATACAATACAAATAAAATACCCCCTATCTATCTAACATACAATCTATTTAATATACAATAAATCCTAACTATATCAAATACATCCCATGTCTTTCTAATATACAATAAATCCTAAATACATACAGAACCCCAATTCTAAGCTAAAATAAAATAATTAAAATCCTAACTACATACACAGACCCTAATTCTAAGCCCAAAATAAAATAATTACAATCCTAACTACATACACAGACCCTAATTCTAAGCTAAAATAAAATAATTACAATCCTGACCATGCTTAGCTCCATTTTCAATCTGTAACAATAAATGCATTTCCTCACTTTCAGCTATATTTGGGGGTTTATAGCATAATCCTACTACGATAATTTTGGAATATGCTGCTCCGCTATTTAACTCTACCCACAAACATTCAGCTTTATCACTAGGTCCACCATAAATATCTTCTCTGACTATAGGATTAAATTCAGGCTTTACAGACAAATCCCTCCTCCTCGTTTACCATTGCCTCTATCTTTCCTAAATAGGTTATAACCATCCAGACTAACAGTCCAGTCATGAGATTCATCCCACCACATTTCAGTAATGCCTATTAAATCCCATTTTTCATTAATTGCTAATAATTCTAGCTCTCCTATTTTTCCAGGCAAGCTTCTGGCATTAGCAAGCATACACCTTATGTTATGAGTCTGTAGTTCTGAAGTGCCTGCCACTGTACTTGAATTACTTAGTACTACCTCCCTATTGACTATACTACCCCTCCCCTATGAGTTGTTAATTCATCCCTTATACCCTCTACACTTTCTACCCCATTACTTATATCTAGTCCCTCCCCCCCACCTACTAGTTTAAAAACTCCTCCCGCCTTTCTACCATCCTATTCCCTAGTACAAAAGCTCCCTCATCATTAAGGTGCAATCCATCCCTACTGTAGAGATTGTACCGAAGTGAGAAGTCAGTCCAGTGCTCTAAAAACCCAAACCACTCCTTAGTGCACCACATCTTTAGCCATGCATTAACCTTCCTAAGCGCCTTCTGCCTACCTGGGCTAGCACGTGGCACTGGTAGTATCTCAGAAAATACTACCTTGGAGGTCCTTGCCTTCAGCTTATTACCTAGTTCTCTAAAATCATTCTTTAGGACACTCCATCTTCCACTAACTTTGTCATTGGTACCAATATGTACCAAGACCGCCGGTTCATTTCCAGAACCTCTCAATAATTTGTCTACCCGATCCACAACATGACGAACCCGAGCACCCGGGAGACAGCAAACTGTTCGATTGCTGGGATCTGGGTGCCAAATCACCCTGTCTACCTTCCTAATAATAGAGTCCCCTACAACCAAACCTGTCTGTTGCTCTGCCTATTCTGCCCTCCCTCTTCTCCAGTAAAGCTGTTCTCCCGGCTGTTAGAGGGAACAGCTCTATCTGGCATTGCCATTCCTGAATGGACATCCCCAACAGTTTCACTCAATCTGGCAAATCTGTTGGTGTTTGCCAACTCAGAACTGGCCTGCCTCCTCCAGTTCCCCCTGCTTCCCCTTGTAACTGTAACCCAGATACCTCCCTGGACATCCTCACTAGCCCCAGCTCCTCCCTCCATGCTAGGCCCAGCTAAACTGTGCTCCGTGAGCACCAACCCCCTTTCCAGTGGAGCAATATCACTAAGTGCTGCAATTCTCCGCTCCAGATCTACAATTTGAGCTTCCAGAGAGGCAACATGCTCACAACTCTCATAGAGGTATGGACCCTGGATCATCTGTTCCAGTATTGCATACATATGACAGGATGTACACTGAGTGAGGATGCCACTGGACTGACTCATAATTATTATTATTGTCTACAAAATTTCAGTGGGAAAAATATAAAATAATGTATTTGTATAAAGTTTTCCTCCTTTGCACTATAAATCTGCCCTCCCTTTTCTTTGAAGTCCCTAACCCTATTTAAACTCCTACACTTTCACTAGAACTGCACCTAATACCAAAAATGTTCACAAACTCACAAGTTCGCCTTTTCTCCTGTTTATACTAACTTCTGCCTTCTCACCTGGGCTCAATTAGTGCACTCTGCAATTTAATCAGCCTTTATTTGTAAGGTAAATCCACTTGTAAACAGCCCCAAAACCGCTCACAAACCTTTTATACTAGTTTAGCAGTCAAACCCCACCCCTCTCACCTGGGCACAATTAGTGCACTCTGCAATTTATAAGCCTTTCTCTGTAAAGGAAAATCCACTTGTAAACAGGCCTCAAAACAGCTCACAAACCTTTTATACTAGTTTAGCAGTCAAGCCACACCACTCTCACCTGGGCACAATTAGTGCACTCTGCAATTTATCAGCCTTTATCTGTAAAGGAAAATCCACTTGTAAACAGGCCCCAAAACAGTTTACAAACCTTTTATATTAGTTAAACAGTCAAGCCACATCCCTCTCACCTGGGCACAATTAGTGCACTCTGCAATTTATCAGCCTTTATCTGTAAAGGAAAATCCACTTGTAAACAGGCCCCAAAACAGCTCACAAACCTTTTATACTAGTTTAGCAGTCAAGCCACACCCCTCTCACCTGGGCACAATTAGTGCACTCTGCAATTTATCAGCCTTTATCTGTAAAGGAAAATCCACTTGTAAACAGGCCCCAAAACAGCTCACAAACCTTTTATATTAGTTAAACAGTCAAGCCACGCCCCTCTCACCTGGGCACAATTAGTGCACTCTGCAATTTATCAGCTTTTAATTGTAAGGTAAATCCACTTGTAAACTCTGATGCTCTGATCCACTGTTCTCCTCCTCCGGGACCATGTGAAGAGATTGTAGGATTGCCCAACCATCTTCAAGTGAGTGGGCAGAGTATGATTTGCCCTTGTGCTGGAATACTAAGGCAAAGGGGAAGCCCCACCGATATTGAATGTTGTGTTTCATGTCTCTGCGCTTTGCTAGCGTGATGGGGGAGAGGTCCGCAAAGACAAGAAGTGGAGCATTATCAGGCCCATTGATGTCTGGGGATTTTCGGGCTGCTGCTAAGACCAAGTCTCTTGATTGTTGCCAAGGAAATCAGATGATAACGTCTTTGGGCAACTCCAAGTTTCTTATCGCCCCTAGGGCTCTATGGGCCCTTTCAATTTCCAGCCGGGAGGCTGGGATCTCCGGTAGGATCTTGGCCAGTTTCTCTGAGACATATTACTTCAGATTCTGCACCTCTCTAGGAATCCCTCTAATTCTTATGTTGTGGCGTCTCGAGCGGTTCTCTAGGTCTTAGTACTTATCTTCCAAGGCAGTTATGCGAGAGGAGTTCTGATGAATCTCCCGCCTCTCCTCAAGCAAGTGAGTCCTTTGGCCCAGGTCATGAATATCTTCCTTAGTGGCCTCAACAGTTTTGGTCGTGTATGCATGGAATAGACCCTCGATCTGGGCTAATGAGCTTTTAGAGAGGTTCATGTCGGGTTAAGGCGGATCAACCTGGCCCTCATCCCCCAATTCTCCTGAGGGGTCTGATGCCACCTCCTTTGTTCCCCTGAAGGTTTGCAGAAATCTGTGATTCTCTTTGTTGGTAGGGCTCTCTTGTTTCTCCCCATCTCTTGCTGCCGTGTTTCGTGCAGTGAGTTGAACATAGGATCAGAGTGGCTGGTTGTGCGGAGTCCCGGCAGGTGGTCTGAATCTTTTAGTAAGTCAGCTGTCTAGTGATAGTGAGGTTGCCAGCTATAGCTTTCAGTGTTGCTGTGCTAGCGATCCATTAGGGTACCCCCCTCAAAATGAGTTTTAGTCCCAAATACGCATTGCTTTACTCGTTGGCCTTTGTGGACACGTGCCCTTGGTATAATAAATGCATGGTATACAAGATGATGAGGAAGCGGCCAATCAGGGCCCCCAATGGCACTGTAGCCTGATATAGTCCTGAACAAGAGTAATAAAGAAAATGACTCTTTTGGTATTTTTGTGTAGTTCTGCTGTAGTCAAAGACTATGATGGTTGTAAGCAGGCCAGTAGAGGTGTTGGCAGCGCAGATGATATTCACTAGATAGCAGCAGTGCCCCTCTGGCATTCTTAATACTGGAAGATCTTCTAGAGAAACCACATTAAATTGCTTATTATTCTTATCTACAGTTTTGAATTATGCCGCTCTACCCTTTCCAGCCCAGTTAAATGTCAGGGGGTTCGGGCACTGATCAGGTAGATGATATTTTTTATTTATTCATGTTAGTTGGTATGAGGGCCTCTGTAGTAGTAGCAGGGCAAACAGCCTCCCGGAAACGGCAGCACCCAAGAAGGGTACTAAGCTGAAATTATAGTTGACTCTTTGCAGGATCTGAAAGAATAAATAAATACGCCCCAATTCTTTTTATACAAGGCTCCAGCAATTTGCCGCTGTCACAGGTATTTGTTGTGTGTAAGTTTTCAAATTGGACAGCAGATGGCAGTATTGTAATATGACCCTTGCTTACCAGGCATAGCCTCATGATGTTGTATAAACAGAGTCTTTCAGAATTTAGATTTTATACTTAATTGCCCAGCTATGTCCCTCTGGAGGAACCAAAATATCAATCCAAAAGGTCCCTTAGTTAGTAGGTGCACCGTCCAAGCACAAAGTCCCTTAAAGATTACTTGTACTGAGTAAGGGGAGTAGGGATGGGGAGGCACCAACTCATTTTTACCCTTATGCTGGGTATGCTATGCCTTATCTTCCCCTTTCTTAAGCATTTGAGACGGGTTATATCTGTAGGGTGCTGGGGAGGGTTTGCATTGTAATGCGTGTAGAAAGTTCTTTGCCTCAGGGCACTTAGTTGTACACTGCCCTGAGTGTTTATGTGTACTGGCTTGCTGGTGCTTGCTAGGCCAGTGCCCCAAGATGGCGGCTCTGCAGGGTCTGTGTCTCTAGACCTGTCTCCCCTTCCCTCTCCTCTCTCCTGCAATGCCCCCTAGCCCCATCAAGGTCCCACCTGGCTCCCAGAGAGCTTCCTCTGGGACTCACCGGCCAGTAGACAGGTCCGCAGATGGCATTGAGGTGCAGGGGTCGCTGGGTTGCTCTGGTCTCCACGGGGGGCAGCTCCCTAGTGATAGTGAGGTTGCCAGCTATAGCTTTCAGTGTTGCTCTGCTAGCGATCCATTAGGGTACCCCCCTCAAAATGAGTTTTAGTCCCAAATGCACATTGCTTTAGCCGTTGGCCTTTGTGGACACGTGCCCTTGGTATAATAAATGCGTGGTATACAAGATGTTGAGGAAGCGGCCAATAAGGGTCCCCAATGGCACTGTAGCCGGATATAGTCCTGAACAAGAGTGATAAAGAAAATGACTCTTTTGGTATTTTTTTTTTTTTATAATTAACTTTTTTATTGAAAGAATAAACAAATAGAACATCGTAAGTTCAGCAAATCATATAACAAATCTCTCAAGTATCAACAAGATATATCAAAAAGTTTCTTTCAAAGTTTTTCTTTTTTGGTTAGAATAACACATGAACATGTAAAACATATATATAAAGTCACACAAGGTCTTGAACATATATACATTCCTCAAAGCAGACATGTGTCTAGGAGGTACAGTAAGGTGAAACCATAGATCAAACATCAGGTCAACCCATAAAAGTAGTTCACACGAACCTTATTGTGGACCTCGTAGAGTCCATAAGTCCCAGCAGGAGGCCCATCGACGGTATCTTTCATCAATTTTAGCTGAAAGTGAGCTCATAGCCCGAATGAACCTGATTTTGTGAAGTACTTCAATGTGAGTAGGGGAGGTAAGTTTCCAGTGTTTAGCTATGATGCATCTCGTGGCCAAAAATATCTGTGTTGTTAAACATTGTTCTGATTTGAATAGCCCCGTAATTGGAAGGCCTAGCAAAGCTTCCTCAGGCTTTTGTGTTACTGTTGTCCCCAAAAGTGTTTCTAATAGGTCGTATGTTGCTGTCCATATGGGTCTTATTTTCGGACACCCACAGCATGTGAATCAGTGTACCAGTGTCTGTGCAGCCCCTAAAACATGTGTCAGGGTGTGTTTTGTTCAGAAGATGGAGTCTTGCTGGTGTAAGGTACCACCTCATTATTGTCTTAAAAGAGTTTTCTTTTAGTGTCACGTTTAGTGAAGAGGTATTGGCTTGTTTTAGGATCTTATTCCATTGGCTGTCGTCTAGAGTTACCTGCAAGTCAGCCTCCCATGCAGTTTGGTCTCTTTTGGTATTTTTGTGTAGTTCCGCTGTAGTCAATGACTATGATGGTTGTAAGCAGGCCAGTAGAGGTGTTGGCAGCGCAGATGATATTCACTAGATAGCAGCAGTGCCCCTCTGGTATTCTTAATACTGTAAGATCTTCTAGAGAAACCACATTAAATTGCTTATTATTCTTATCTACAGTTTTGAATTATGCCGCTCTATCCTTTCCAGCCCAGTTACATGTCAGGGGGTTCGGGCACCGATTAGGTAGATGATATTTTTTATTTATTCATGTTAGTTGGTATGAGGGCCTCTGTAGTAGTAGCAGGGCAAGCAGCCTCCCGGGAAAAGGCAGCACCCAGGATGGGTACTAATTGAAATTATAGTTGACTCTTTGCAGGATCTGGAAGAATAAATAAATACGCCCCAATTCTTTTTATACAAGGCTCCAGCAGCTTGCCGCTGTCACAGGTATTTGTTGTGTGTACGTTTTAAAATTGGACAGCAGGTGGCAGTATTGTAATATGACCCTTGCTTACCAGGCATAGCCTCATGAACAATGTCTTTCAGAATTGAGATTTTATCCTTAATAATTGCCCAGCTATGTCCCTCTGGAGGAAGCAGAATATCAATCCAGAAGGTCCTTTAGTTAGGAGGTGCACAGTCCAAGCACAAAGTCAGTAATGCGTGTAGAAAGTTATTTGCCTCAGGGCACTTAGTTGTACACTGCCTTCAGTGTTTATGTGTGCTGGCTTGCTGGTGCTTGCTGGGCCAGTGCCCCAAGATGGCGGCTCTGCAGGGTCTGTGTCTCTAGACCTGTCTCCCCTTCCCTCTCCTCTCTCCTGCACTGACCCCTAGCCCCATCAAGGGCCCACCTGGCTCCCGGAGAGCTTCCCGCAGATGGCATTGAGGTGCCCAGTTGGGGTGACTTTCCACAGTGGTCAGTTGGGGTGACTTTCCACCAGAAAAATGAAAATTAAGCACTTTCAAGAGCATCTCTGGCACTTCTGCTCAGTGTGCCCGGTAGCCACGCCTCAACTTAATAATCATTTTTGCAAATCGTATTTTTTTTTTAAAGTGGCGGTTTCCTTTTCAAAGTGTTACGGGCTGTAATTTTTGCAGGCGATATTTTCAAAGTGCTATGGGTGTCGCACTGTGAATTGGGTCGTATGTATGATGCTTAAGTCGTGCGGGGTCGGTGCTTAAGTCGGCCGCTCCCTGCCAAAGTTGCGCATGGTCATAGGGATGAGGTCCTATGGCACTCAACTCAACCAGCCTTTGGCACTCCTTGCATGGCCGCAACCGTGGCTCTCGCTTCGCCAGGTCCGCAGTTGCAGTGGACTCGCTTTGCGAGCCCGCAGTTTTAACATTGCGTTACCAACGGATTTTGGAAAGCCCATGCTGCTGAGAACTATATATGTGATAAGAATGGACTTAGACGACAAGGAAGATCATCTCCACACAAAAACATATAGGAAAACAAATGCCACTAATAATTTGTCAGGGGCATATAGTCACCATCCGCAAACACAGGTATTTCAATATCTCAAAATAAATAAAAAAAACATCAGAATAGGGCAAAGTAGAGGGGTGTGGCTAGCAGCAAACAGAGAGGAAGCACAATTACAGAGCTCCCTGCAATAAGGCTTTAAAACAACATGAAAATATCAAGCAATTTGTATTATTTTTGATCTACAAAACCAGGTTGCAGTGACTGAACAGTCTGGATTGATCTGGCACTGTGCAGCAACTTTTGGACTTCACTTTAACACAGATCTACTGGACTGAAAGATACTGGATGGGGTACAATCAACAACTATTGGGAAGGTGTCTGGTGAGTCTAAAACCTTTAAAGGGGACCCTCTTATGTCATCCTACCCCAGCTAGACCCCAGCTCACCTACCCAGGGAAGGGCCTCTTGATGGGAGATATAAAGTGGAGCACAACATATCATTTTTCACTTCATATTTGAAGAAAAACTAACAAGCACTCTATCTCAGTTACTACTGAAAGCTAACACAGGGTAAAGCTAGCAATAGCCCTGCAACTACACACAGACACTGGTGGACATAGAAAAAAACTTCTACACCAATCTGGGATCATAAGGAGCAAGTGAAGTTGTACTCCCACACCCCAGGGACTGTACCTTTACAGCATCTCCTTGCTTGGGACTCATGTGTTGGCAACCATCATTAAAAGCTCTGTTTATTAAATCCTAATTGGTGCTGGACTTTAATCGCAAAGCATTTGAAGCAAAACTGCCGCAGCCAAATGTAATGAACTGTTCAAGACAAGGAATTTTTTCCTCAATCCCTTATCATCTTAACTTGTTTATGTTATATGAGATAAAGGGAGCAGCTGTTGTATAAGTTTGGTGTTGACTGCACCCTGTATAAAGGACAGCTCAACACTACCACCAAGTGGCAGCTTACGAAAATTACATGCCCAGGCTTATAAATATATCAGTGCTTCCCCTAGCCCTGGCAAAGTGGACTGGATGAGGGATAACTGGACAGTGGGGCAACAGGGGACAGTAGAAGGAGAGAGACCAGCCTGAAGCCCTAACCTGGACAGTTGCTGGAGGCCTGCTAGGAGGAAATGATGAGCTTATTTCAATAGCAATAGCAGAAACACCATATCACCTGCCCCAGAGATAGACCCCCTGACAGGGACAATCTAAAGCTGCCTAACTGGTAAACATCAACTCAGTAGGTTAAGCCCCTACACAAAGATTGAATAGTGTACAGCATTGAATGTTTTACATGACAACCCTGGCCACCAATCCAATTTGTGTACAGAAATAGTAAAAATAAAAAACACACGCCTTATGAACATAAACCTCTTCAGAGTTTGTATCTATTGAAACCCTGTACATGAGGATCAAAGTCCACCATCTGCACAATAATAAAGTTTTCTCTGGCCGGTGCTAGGCCTAGCACATTATAACGTCGCCACCTGGTGGCCAGGAGGCTAATTCCCAGCAAATCTATGTGATTAGCTCCATCGTGTGGACAAAACTGGTATCTACCAAATTGCTGCAACCAAACTATTTTGCACTGCCACCTAGTGGACCTGTAGGCATATATCATCAGAGACTTTCAAAATACACCAATATTTTTGAGGATGCCTAACCGGCCTATTTTACTGACACAAGTGGATAAGAATATGCTCACTATGTAAACGCACCCCATACTCCGGTGTGGTGGCACAACTCAAGGTGAAGTGACTTTGACAACTACATTTTATGTACGGTTCTTATAAAAAAGGAATGGCTGGGATCAAGAACAAGAAGGGCAACCAAAACTGTACAGGACTTTTGTACAACAAAGACACCAACGCAGTCTGCCCGACAGCCAGCCTCAACTCCCGAGCGTTCCCCAATTGCTACCATGGAATCCACGGCTCCTAGTATGAAAGCAGACATACAGGATCTAAAAGATCTAATCTCCTCTTTTAGAACTGAGATCACTGGAGAAATCAAGAAAGTGGCTGCAGAACTTACTGGTGAAATAAAAGCGGTTGTTTCTAAAGTGACCGACCTGGAAGTGAGGTACCGTGACTTATTAGCAACACACTCCCAACTGACAGAAGAAGTATCAACCTTAAGAGATGAACAAAGCCAACTCCAATACGTGCAAGAAGACCTGGAAAACCGCTCTCGTCGTCAAAATATTCGGATCCGTAACCTCCCAGAATCCATTACAGATCTCCCAAATTATATGATGGATCTCTGCAAACTTTTGCTGCCAAACCTAGAAGAGGAAGCCTTCAGAATAGACCGCATTCACAGAGCACTGTCAGGTCGTCCTGTTGCTGGAAAGAGAGCTAGAGATGTTATTGCAAAATTTCATTACTACACGACTAAGGAGCTCTTTATGAAAGCTGCGAGATCTGGTATTCCAGAGATTGCAGGTGGCCAGCCCACCATTTTTGCTGACCTTTCTCCGACCACTTTGTACAAGAGGAGATTATTCAAACCTCTTCTGGAGATCATTTTGGCCCAAGGATGGAGGTATACCTGGGGCTTTCCTTTCAAATTGAACATTGTGAGAGATGGAAGAATTTACCCAGTTTTTGAAATGGAGGAGGGCATGGCGCTGCTCTCGTCTTGGAACATTCGTTTACCAGAAGTAGGGGAAGCGGCCCAACGCCTGGATGCCGGACCCTACAGACGCCCTAGGCTGCAACAAAGAACCTAATTCTGTAATAATTTTTTACATTTAGAAGGGTGAAAAACTAAAGGGAAAAGGAAAAGATTTCTCAATGCGTAATACACCCTATAAAACTGTGGACAGTAGAACAGGGACTTTGTAGCTTTATCTACATAAGGCACAGCCTCCAGGCTAAATTTAGCGACAATGTTGAGATAATTTAGTCCTAGTTTTCTGGGTAGATATGTATAGATGGAGGTATGTATATACAGATATATATATGGGTATGTAGATATGTGTATGTGTATGTATATGTTTGATCTTATCTATTTTCACCTGGTGCCGACTCTAATATTAGCTCAGGGTCCTCTACAGCAGCTATCTAATGTTTAGATTTCATCTGCATAGTTATAGTCACTTAATTGTTAATGTTATGTTTCTGAAGCTGTGCCCCACAGGGGGTTAATTTTGTAAACTTTTTCTATTTTGACTTTATTTTGGTTTTTGTTTTGGCGAGTCGCCTGGATATCTTTCTGCAAGGATTCCAGGTGCTTCACCATAGGTTATAGGAGGACAGCGAGTTGCTCTCCTCATTTCAGTGTAAATTGTATATTGTTCTGGATATATACTTAATATACCCAATTACTTACTTGTATACGGTTAGATTTACGTACTGTATTGTACAACAAGGTTATTTTTATACATTGCTTTAATATATATATATATATATATATATATATATATATATATATATATATATATATATATATATATATATATATATATATATATATTTCTTTTTATTTATTTTTGCTTCCTCCTTTAGACGCCTCCTTCCTCCCTCCCTCCGGCTTCTCTTCTTTTTCTCTCCCCTCTCCCTCTCTATACTTGATCTATTTACTCTAGCCTGGTGTGGAGCCCTACGAATCATTAGGTCCAAGTGAAGAACACCCCTCAGGTCACTTGCTTTCAGCGGATAACCTACTCATCAGAAGCTCTTTCTCTTGGGTGTCGCTCAGAACAAGTAGTGAGTAATGGCTTTATGCATAGCATCTCATAATGTTCAGGGGCTGAATGAGCCGGTAAAGCGGGGGATTGCCCTAGGGGAGTACGGACGCATGGGGCTAGATATTGTCATGGTACAGGAGACCAATTTTAAGAAGAATTCTATCCCAAAATATTGGGGGAAATGCTTCACGCAAACGTTTCATTCTACCGCCCCAGAAAAAAAAAGGGGAGTGTCCATTTTAATACACAAGAGATTACATTTCCAACACATATCCACACGCAGAGACACAGAAGGGAGATTCATCCTCGTACAGGGCACTATTAACGAACGCCAGATTTCACTGCTAAATATATACGCCCCGAATGTTGGACAGGCTACATTTTTTCATAAAATCTCAGACATTATGTCTGACTGGCAACAATCAACATGGATTATTGGGGGAGACATGAACTCGGTCCTGGACCAAGCAAAGGATAGATCGGGCAATTCAGACCCGATGATTATTCCCACCGCAACAAAGTCTTTCAAACTCTTACTTAACAACCACGGTTTGATTGACGCATGGAGAATGACCCATTTTAATGATAGGGAGTACACTCACTACTCGGCTAGACATAACTCATATTCTCGCATCGACTATATTTTAATACAGCAACAGCTAGCTTCGAACCTACAGGATGCTGAAATCCGGCCCATTGCATGGTCAGATCATGATGTTGTATGTATTTCCTTAAATGACCTGTTGCCTAAAGGGCGCTCCCCCTCGTGGGCACTTAATCCAGCTCTACTTAATGACGTAGTCACGAAAGATAAAATACATAGCGCCATAACAGACTATTTTGATCTAAATGGTGAGGGTGAGGTAGAGAGAGATGGAGTTTGGGCTGCACACAAAGCAGTGATAAGGGGTAAATGCATTCAGATTGGTGCAGAGTTAGCCCAAATAAATATACTAAACAAAAACATTTAGACCCTTCAAGCAATCCCCCTCTCTAGGAGACCACCTGAGACCCAGGCGGAAATATTTAAACTCAAACAACAGTTGCAGGAGATTTTACGTAAAAAAGCGGTAACACTACTGCAAAGAACCCAATCTCAGTATTTCACACTCTCGAATAAGCCAGATAAAATGCTAGCCAGAAAGCTCAACCAGCAACAAGCAAACTCTTTTATTCCAAAACTAAAGATGGAGAATGATAAAATTATCTATAAGCCACGTGACATTACGGAGGCATTTGAAAAAATTTACGCCACTCTGTATTCTGCACCTGCTAGGTCGGGCTCGATTGATCATATGACCCAAATAGACACTTTTTTGTCTTCCATTAAACTCCCAAAACTGGATGCCGGACATTCAGATCTGCTGGATGGGCCCATAGATCTAACTGAAGTTAAGAGAGCTATAAAAGAGACCAAGGCTCATAAAGCACCTGGCCCGGATGGGTTTACAAATTTTTATTATAAGCGATTTATAGATACGTTAGCACCCCATCTTCAGCGGCTTTTTAACGATTTTTTGTCTGGTAAGCCTATGAGGGCAGAATTCCTGGAAGCCAAAGGGGAAGCCCATAGATCTAACTGAAGTTAAGAGAGCTATAAAAGAGACCAAGGCTCATAAAGCACCTGGCCCGGATGGGTTTACAATTTTTTATTATAAGCGATTTATAGATACGTTAGCACCCCATCTCCAGCGGCTTTTTAACGATTTTTTGTCTGGTAAGCCTATGAGGGCAGAATTCCTGGAAGCCAGGAATTCTGCCCTCATAGGCTTACCAGACAGGTAAAGGAGGGTAAAGACCCATCTCAATGTAAAATGTATAGACCTATCTCCTTGATCAACTGTGATGTTAAACTCTACTCTAAAATCTTAGCGAACAGGCTATCTCAGGTGCTGCCGAGCCTAATACATCCAGACCAGGTTGGGTTTATCCAGGGTCGTGAAGCACCAGACAACACCAGATGGATCATAAACTTGCTTGATGTAGCATCATTCCAGAATACGCCCTTAATGCTGTTATCCCTTGACGCGGAAAAGGCCTTTGATAGGATCGATTGGGTGTATATGGCTGAGACACTACATAAATTTGGCCTAAGCGAGAAGTTAGTGAAGGGTATTTTGGCATTATATTCGGCCCCGACAGCATATGTCGCATACCAGTGGTTTAAATCTCGATCATTTAAAATCACGAGAGGGACGCGGCAGGGGTGCCCTCTATCTCCACTCCTCTTTGCTTTGTGTATTGAACCTCTGGCGGTAACCATCAGAGAGGATATGAATATAAGGGGAGTTAGAGTGGGAGAGACGGAACATAAATTAAGCCTCTTTGCGGATGATGTCATGCTTACTATCTCCGAACCATTAGTCAGTCTCCCTAACCTGTTCCATGCTCTTGAACTTTTTGGTAGGATCTCTGGCTTTAAAATTAATTCGAGTACGAGTGAAGCGCTAAATGTCTCCTTACCAGAGCAGTTGAAAGCCCAATTATCAAGAAACTTCTCCTTTAAGTGGGTCCAAAACCACATTAAATATCTAGGGTTTTTTATCCCCAGACAATCTGGCCTAACGTACTCAGCAAACTTCCCGGCGCTCATTAAAAAATTTATTACGGATTTAAATACGTGGTCCTCATACAAAATTTCGTGGTTAGGGAGGATTCACGCTATCAAAATGAATATTTTGCCCAAGCTCCTGTATCTCTTCCGTACCATTCCAACGGCTGTTCGTTCCAAGGATATCTTGGCTATTCAGGGGGCAATCTGTCGCTTCATTTGGGACCGTAAAAGACCTAGAATAAATAAGATGGCCATGAAGGCTGCAAAGGCCAGAGGAGGGCTGGCCCTCCCAGACCTATTGAAATATTGTAAAGCCACTAGATTAGCCCAAATCACTAAATGGTTTGGTACAGAACAAGTGCCAATATGGGTAGAAATAGAAACAAATATCTTTGAACAAAGTGGCCTCCACATTAAACAGGTTATTTGGCTTAGCTTACATTCTAAGTTGGGGAATGCCTCCTTTACTAACTGCATGGTCCAGTCTCTGGCAGTTCTGACTCAGACAAACAAGAGAATCCCACTGGTTGAAATAAGCTCATGGATAGCCCCATTGTGGGTATACCAAAGAACGGCACTAATTGATAGACTCTCGCAATTTAAGTGGTGGATAGACAATACATTTACGGTGTTGGCTGATCTGTTGAGGGGTAATGAACAGTGGTCTATTACAGCATTTAGGGAAGAACACCATTTACCATTAATGGAATGGCTTAATTTGTCCCAGATACATGTCAATATCTCCAAAGTAATCAAATGTAATGCCGCTGCCAGGACTACTCCATTTGAGAAATGTTACCTTGAGAATCCGACTGGCAGACGGAATATCTCTATTATTTATAACTACCTAACAGACCAGACCACACCACCTAAATTACATCATCAACAATCTTGGGAGTCGGAACTTGCCATTGACTTAAACAAGGCTCAATGGAATAAAATACATAAACAGGCGGCAGGCTCCTCATTGAACGTAATATTGAGGGAAAATTCACAAAAGACTATTTTGAGGTGGTACCTAACACCGGCTAGGTTGAAGCATTCCAGTCCTTCTTAGGAAGGTAATTGTTTTAGGGGGTGTACTGATTTAGGTACTCTTAAACATGTCCTGTGGGATTGCCCTAGGTTTGCCCACATCTGGCTGGGGACATATGATATCTTGGAGAAACTCTGGGATTGCAGGATTCCCCAAAAACCGGAAGAAGCTCTTTTAGGTCTACCCATAGAGGGCCTTAGTAACCAGGCTCAACTTTTGTCACACCAAGTGTTTTTGGCAACTCGAGTTACGCTAGCTAAAGCCTGGAAGTCGGGAATACCCATATATAGTGACGTTTTACGTAAGCTTAAGTTCATATATGATATGAGCGTTATCTCAGCTGACCTGAATCAATCATACAAGAAATGGGCTTCATGCTGGGACACCTGGATCCTTAAGATTGGATGGTAAAGTTACAGAGTTCTCTAATTCTTAGGACAATCAGGGTGTGGATCCTGATTTTCCATGTCCCTCTCTTCTCCTGTTCTTCCTTCCCCCCCTTCCCTTTACCCTAGGCGTGTTTTTTCCTTTGTTTTTAGGTTACAAGTTTAGTAACCTGTATTTTTATATGTAAGTAATCTGAATTCATATAACAAAAAAACAAAAAAAAAAGAGAGAGAAAGCAAAACGTCGATAATTGAAGTTAAAATGTTATTTATTTGTATGTTTATATTTTTCAAGGACATTGTCTATATCATTCTTGTTTTATCGTTGAAACATGTGTATTATTGTATTACCTTGATACTCTTAATAAAAAAATATTAAAAAAAAAAAAGAATAGGGCAAAGTAGTTTTGACACATTGGAACATATAATTAGAGATGGCAAGAAAATCTTTTATAGCCTTCATCAATATTCATGGATGATGGAGATTTTAAAAAAGTGTTACCTTCCAATTGAAGTATTACTGTACTAGCAATTTGAAAGGCCAGTAGACACAGTTATCACAAACATGGTTAAATAGACTTGCCAAAGGGTATTACAGATACAATATATCAGGTCCTAGGGAGGTGATTCCCTTGTAGTGTTTTCCACTAATTAGATAGAAGAATAATCTGGGTATATTTACAGTTTGGCCAACAAGTTTATTAATTTCAAAGTAACGACGACGAGATTAAAAAAGGAAGATTAAAAACACTTTAAAAACAATGGAAAAAAGAAAAGACTCCTCTGAGAAGTAGTGATATGCTTCACTTATAGACAGTGTATAGAGATATATACTTTCTCTTTACTCATCAAGGAGAATTTATAATATTCCACTGAAGGTAACTCTATACCAAAGTATCCAGTGTCTGTTATATTCACCTTACAATAGGAAATTTTGTGCAGACATTTCTATGATGGAATTATAAGAGATGGTATGGTATAAAACAGGCACTATTTAGGAAGTCAATAGGCAGCCACGGGCTATAGGAAGTTAAATTTTGAAATAACTTCTATTTGACAAATATGGGATTGTAATGTCACAATCCCAATTCAGAACATCTATTACCCACCTACTGGTCTGTGTAAAGTATATACAATACTATTGTTTTGTTAGTGGAATAGACCCTATTGTGGGCTGTAGTTTCTTTATTATTCCTCTATTTTACTGTGAGGATATCCAGTCATAGATCACATAACTTGTGCTGACTCCCTATTGCTTCTGGAGGCCTAAAAATTGGTCTTAGATACTTCTAAGAAAACCATACTCTGTGGTATACGAGTTATCTAACTAGTGCCATGCTTCTTGCTCAGAACGCTAATGCTGCATGGCTTCACTTCCTAGTTTGCGTGGACAGCGTTGTGCATGATGACGCACGATTGCGTGTATACGCCTATGCCTGACGTGTTTCAACGTGCTGTGACGTCTTTCTCAAAGGGGGAGGCGGAGATGTCGTCGCTAGTCTTATATAGTGGTTTCGTTGCCTTGGAAACCAGTACTGGGAATTGTAGTTACATGGGAGCCATGTTATAAGACATACAGGACTCCTATTCATGTGTATACGATGTACATCAAGTATTGTAAATGAGATGACATAAACGACTGAATCTGAGGCAGACCTTTGCTGGCACACAGATTTAAAAAGCCAATATAATTTATTATATTGGATGAGGACTTATTAATAATATGTATCAATACAGTAAGGAAGATATAATTATTGTTATAACTAGATAGAGTATATAAAAGAATACCCATGTTCACAATGAGATATAATGGTTTCTAATAATCAGTTTCTAGATAGGAAAAAGTAAAAATGGAACATACAGAGGATGAAAGGGCCATTATACCAAAACAATGTCATATACATCTGAATATAGTTTGTCAAATATATAATGGCTATTACGAAATAGCCTTACAATAATTGAGATTGATAATGCATCGGGTGTATAACTATAAGGACAATGATGTCTTAAAAAGATAACCAAATAAGCATCTTCAGGAGACAGAATGTTTGTTTAAACAGTGTATACTACTGTAAAGCTTTTCCACCTTAGCTTTATATAAGGTCAACTAGATTGCTCCATTTAATGTCATATATACCCCACCATTCATCTCCTGGTTTTGGACTCGAACTCTGATATACAAATATGAGAAATACATTATTGTTCCTCTGTCATGTAGAAGTCTCCACCAAGATAAGGGTTCATAAAAGGAAGATAAATTGTGCTATAAATCTGTGTAAAATGAAAAGACTCTACCATAGACTAAATGAAATATAATATAGGCAACAGGTGCCATCAAAACCAAAGTAGACTACACTATCAAGATGCATATGGTAATAACTAATAAATTATATAATAGGGAAAAAGGACACAATGAAGTGTATAAAGTGTACAAACAGTCTGTCTATAATCTAGGTGACAGCATTGAGAAATAAATTAACTAAAAATTACTTGGTAGAAAAGGTGATATAGGCATGTGATGCCTCAGTGTATAAAGTGAGATGAGCGTATTTAAACGAGTAAGGCCTAAAGCCATGTGGACTCAAGTGATATGTCTGATATTACTATTGGGCCACTGTGCTAATGGGAAAATCCTACCAAGTAGACCCATTGCTCTAATCTAAATGTGACTTCAATCTAGGTATACATTACATGAAAATATCTAATAAGAAGAAATGTGTGAAAGTAAGTGAATAAGTCTTGATGGTTCCAGTTATTGTATGATCAGAAAGTTATATGTAAGCTCGTTCGACTAATATGACTTTGGTTGTGTCCCAAAGATGTTAATGAACATAATAGGGAAACAAATCATTATATCTCAGTATATTTTATCAAATGAATGGGGTGAATGAAAAACCCTCATTTAATCCATCAGGTGTTTGGGCCTTCAACTTATAGATCCATCAAGCTTCACATTGTAAAAGTTTATTTTCAAGATCTCCCTTTCTAGGGCCTGATTCAACATTGTCCACCACACAGAAATGAAGAACATTACTGGTATTGTTATGGTAGTATTTGATATGGCGTGCTATGGGTGTGTCGTAGGAGTTATTGATAGAATAGATATGTTCTCCTATTCTACGACGTAGCTGTCTGCGGGTTTTGCCTACATAGATTTTATTACAAAGGCATGTTGCCACATATACAACCCCTGTAGATAGGCAATTAAATAATTTTTCAATCTCAAATACCTCCTTGGTGATTGGATGTTCATACCTTTTTATAGGTTTTATATACTTGCAAAAGCTACATCGCCCACACCTGAAGCATCCTTTCAGTGGTTGAAGCCATGTTTGACCTGGATTGTTCTCTTTAAAGTGGCTATGTACTAGCATATCTCTGAGATTGGTACCTCTACGATAAGTAATCGGGATTCTAGCTGGTAGGATGTCTTTAAGGTCTTCATCACTTAATAACAGATGCCAGTGTTTGCTTAGGATACTTCTGATAATATCAGAGTCATATCCATAGGTCATAATGCACCTTGGTGTATTTTCTATTTGTCTATCTTTTGGCAATTTATGTTTGGATTCAATAGGAGTGGTGTTTATAGTTGTATCTCGCCTCCTATTTGTTGCATGAGTATTGAGCAAATCTGCCCTCTTACAACTTAGGGCATATTGGTAGGCCAATTTTAGACATCTTTTGGGATAACCCCTTTCCTTAAATCGTAGTCTTAGTTTGTCAGCTTCAATTTGAAACTCGTCCTCTGTACTACAATTTCTACGAATACACAAGTACTGTCCTTTGGGGATGCCTCTTTTGATGGGTTCATAATGTTGACTGTCCCAGTGTAGTAAGGTATTCGTCGCTGTATCTTTTCTATAAGTAGAAGTAGAGATGTTACCATCACTGTCTTTATAGACTTTTAAATAAAGAAAATGTACCTTCTCTTTGTTAATTTCATGGGTGAATTTTAGACCCAAGGTATTCTCATTTAGAGATTTCATGAAGGTTTCAAACTCCTTCTTTGTACCTTCCCATACAACTAGGATGTCGTCTATGTAGCGACACCATAGCAAGATCTTGTCAGTCCAATTGGTCTGTGTTTCATTGAAAATGTATTTATCTTCCCACCATCCCAACACAAGGTTTGCATAGCTTGGAGCACATGGTGTGCCCATAGCTGTGCCCTTACATTTGTGAATCCATTGGTCATTGAATGTAAAATAATTATGCTCAAGTACAAACTCAAGAAGTGTAAGAAGGAATTGATTGAATTCAGGAGATCTTGAGTCTTTCATTTGTAAAAAGTATTCAACTGCTTTAATTCCAAAACTATGATGGATACTGCTGTACAGGGCTTCAACATCTATGCAAGCTAACCAGGTATGCTTAGGTACATTCAGGTCTTCAAGTTGATTAAAAATATCCATACTATCCCTTACATATGAGGGTAAGCTTGTCACTGATCCTCTTAGGTGGTAGTCCAAAAATTGGCTACAGTTGTGTGACAAATTATATGTGCCTGAAACTATAGGTCTACCTGGGATAGGTGTGCTTTTTTTATGTACCGTGGGTAGTGCATAGAAGGTAGATATAATAGGAAATTTAGGCAATAGGAAGTTGTAATTATTCTCATCTAGAATTCCATTGCTTTTAGCTTTATCCAAGATGTTTTTTAATATCTTTCTATATTCTATCGTTGGATTTTTAGGAATGACTTCATAGGTAGTACTATCTTGAAGGATCCTATTACACATTTCTTTGTACTCTTTATTCCCCATCACTACTACATAGCCCCCTTTATCTGCAGGTTTGATTTGAATTTCTTTATTCGTTCTTAGCTCTTTTAATGTTTCATATTACTCCTTAGAGAGATTATATTTCCTAGTTATCATTCTTTGATCAATCTTTTCAATTTCATTACACACTTGTTGCAGAAAAACCCATATATTCGCATATTCTTTAAGTTGGGGTGTAAACGTACTTTTGTTTTTCCATTTTTTTGGAGGCAAGTTGTTAATATTCAACTCATTTTCTTCTAATAGAGACATTAAGACCTTCAATGCATCTATGTCCTCCTTACCTACACCTAAGTGCAGGAACTCCCTCTGACTTTTATTTAGATAGAATTTTTTCAGAGCCAATACCTTACTACACTGGGACAGTCAACATTATGAACCCATCAAAAGGGGCATCCCCAAAGGACAGTACTTGAGTATTCGTAGAAATTGTAGTACAGAGGACGAGTTTCAAATTGAAGCTGACAAACTAAGACTACGATTTAAGGAAAGGGGTTATCCCAAAAGATGTCTAAAATTGGCCTACCAATATGCCCTAAGTTGTAAGAGGGCAGATTTGCTCAATACTCATATAACAAATTGGAGGCGAGATACAACTATAAACACCACTCCTATTGAATCCAAACATAAATTGCCAAAAGATAGACAAATAGAAAATACACCAAGGTGCATTATGACCTATGGATATGACTCTGATATTATCAGAAGTATCCTAAGCAAACACTGGCATCTGTTATTAAGTGATGAAGACCTTAAAGACATCCTACCAGCTAGAATCCCGATTACTTATCGTAGAGGTACCAATCTCAGAGATATGCTAGTACATAGCCACTTTAAAGAGAACAATCCAGGTCAAACATGGCTACAACCACTGAAAGGATGCTTCAGGTGTGGGCGATGTAGCTTTTGCAAGTATATAAAACCTATAAAAAGGTATGAACATCCAATCACCAAGGAGGTATTTGAGATTGAAAAATTATTTAATTGCCTATCTACAGGGGTTGTATATGTGGCAACATGCCTTTGTAATAAAATCTATGTAGGCAAAACCCGCAGACAGCTACGTCGTAGAATAGGAGAACATATCTATTCTATCAATAACTCCTACGACACACCCATTGCACGCCATATCAAATACTACCATAACAATAACAGTAATGTTCTTCGTTTCTGTGTGGTGGACAATGTTGAGTCAGACCCTAGAAAGGGAAATCTTGAAAATAAACTTTTACAATGTGAAGCTAGATGGATCTATAAGTTCAAGGCCTAAACACCTGATGGATTAAATGAGGGTTTTTCATTCACCCCATTCATTTGATAAAATATACTGAGATATAATGATTTGTTTCCCTATTATGTTCATTAACATCTTTGGGACACAACCAAAGTCCTATTAGTCGAACGAGCTTACATATAACTTTCTGATCATACAATAACTGGAACCATCAAGACTTATTCACTTACTTTTACACATTTCTTCTTATTAGATATTTTCATGTAATGTATACCTAGATTGAAGTCACATTTAGATTAGAGCAATGGGTCTACTTGGTAGGATTTTCCCATTAGCACAGTGGCCCAATAGTAATATCAGACATATCACTTGAGTCCACAAGGCTTTAGGCCTTACTCGTTTTAATACGCTCATCTCACTTTATACACTGAGGCATCACATGCCTATATTACCTTTTCTACCAAGTAATTTTTAGTTAATTTATTTCTCAATGCTGTCACCTAGATTATAGACAGACTGTTTGTACACTTTATACACTTCATTGTGTCCTTTTTCCCTATTATATAATTTATTAGTTATTACCATATGCATCTTGATAGTGTAGTCTACTTTGGTTTTGATGGCACCTGTTGCCTATATTATATTTCATTTAGTCTATGGTAGAGTCTTTTCATTTTACACAGATTTATAGCACAATTTATCTTCCTTTTATGAACCCTTATCTTGGTGGAGACTTCTACATGACAGAGGAACAATAATGTATTTCTCATATTTGTATATCAGAGTTCGAGTCCAAAACCAGGATATGAATGGTGGGGTATATATGACATTAAATGGAGCAATCTAGTTGACCTTATATAAAGCTAAGGTGGAAAAGCTATACAGTAGTATACACTGTTTAAACAAACATTCTGTCTCCTAAAGATGCTTATTTGGTTATCTTTTTAAGACATCATTGTCCTTATAGTTATACACCCGATGCATTATCAATCTCAATTATTGTAAGGCTATTTCGTAATAGCCATTATATATTTGACAAACTATATTCAGATGTATATGACATTGTTTTGGTATAATGGACTTTTCATCCTCTGTATGTTCCATTTTTACTTTTTCCTATCTAGAAACTGATTATTAGAAACCATTATATCTCATTGTGAACATGGGTATTCTTTTATATACTCTATCTAGTTATAACAATAATTATATCTTCCTTACTGTATTGATACATATTATTAATAAGTCCTCATCCAATATAATAAATTATATTGGCTTTTTAAATCTGTGTGCCAGCAAAGGTCTGCCTCAGATTCAGTCGTTTATGTCATCTCTTGATCTACTTGATGTACATCGTATACACATGAATAGGAGTCCTGTATGTCTTATAACATGGCTCCCATGTAACTACAATTCCCAGTACTGGTTTCCAAGGAAACAAAACCACTATATAAGACTAGCGACGACATCTCCGCCTCCCCCTTTGAGAAAGACGTCACAGCACGTTGAAACGCGTCAGGCATAGGCGTATACACGCACGCGTGCGTCATCACGCACAACGCTGTCCACGCAAACTAGGAAGTGAAGCCATGCAGCATTAGCGTTCTGAGCAAGAAGCATGGCACTAGATAGATAACTCGTATACCACAGAGTATGGTTTTCTTAGAAGTATCTAAGACCAATTTTTAGGCCTCCAGAAGCAATAGGGAGTCAGCACAAGTTATGTGATCTATGACTGGATATCCTCACAGTAAAATAGAGGAACAATAAAGAAACTACAGCTCACAATAGGGTCTATTCCACTAACAAAACAATAGTATTGTATATACTTTACACAGACCAGTAGGTGGGTAATAGATGTTCTGAATTGGGATTGTGACATTACAATCCCATATTTGTCAAATAGGAGTTATTTCAAAATTTAACCTCCTATAGCCGTGGCTGCCTATTGACTTCCTAAATCGTGCCTGTTTTATACCATACCATCTCTTATAATTCCATCATAGAAATGTCTGCACACAATTTCCTATTGTAAGGTGAATATAACAGACACTGGATACTTTGGTATAGAGTTACCTTCAGTGGAATATTATAAATTCTCCTTGATGAGTAAAGAGAAAGTATATATCTCTATACACTGTCTATAAGTGAAGCATATCACTACTTCTCAGAGGAGTCTTTTCTTTTTTCCATTGTTTTTAAAGTGTTTTTAATCTTCCTCTTTTAATCCCGTCGTTGTTACTTTGAAATTAATAAACTTGTTGGCCAAACTGTAAATATACCCAGATTATTCTTCTATTACAGATACAATACTTGTAAGGCTTGTAAATACATTCATCCCACAAAAAAACATTTTTTTTCAAAAGACAGGTTTTGGTAGTAGGGGACTCTATTATTAGGAAGGTAGACAGGGTGATTTGTCATCCATATCCCAGCAATCGAACAGTTTGCTGTCTCCTGGGTATTCGGGTTCGTCATGTTGTGTATCAGGTAGACAAATTATTGGGAGAGGCTGGAAATGAACCGGAGGTCTTGGAACATATTGGTACCAATGACAAAGTTAGTGGAAGATGGAGTGTCCTAAAGAATGATTTTAGAGAACTAGGTAATAAGTTGAAGGCAAGGGCATCCAAGGTAGTATTTTCTGAGATACTACCAGTGCCACATGCTAGCCCAGAGAGGCAGAAGGAGCTTAGGGAGGTTAATGCGTGGCTAAAGATGTGGTGCACAAAGGATAGGTTTGGGTTTTTAGAGCACTGGGCTGACTTTTCACTTCGGTACAATCTTTACAGCAGGGATGGATTGCACCTTAATGATGAGGGAGCTTTTGTACTAGGGGATAGGATGGTATAACGGCTGGAAGAGTTTTTAAACTAGGAGGTGGGGGTGAGGGAGTAGATATAAGTAATGGGGTTGGAAGTGTAGAGGGTATAAGGGATGAATTAACAACTCATAGGGGAGGAGATGGGGGAGGGGTAGTATAGTCAATAGGGAGGTAGTACTAAGCAACTCAAGTACAGTGGCAGGCACTTCAGACTCATAACATAAGGTGTATGACACACGAGAGTGAGAGGAGGGGGAAGAGACACAGGGGAGGCAGAGGAGTGGGAGAGACACAGGGGAGGCAGAGGAGGGGGAAGAGGTGCATGGGAGGGGGAGACACAAAGATGAGGATGGGGAATACACACTTGGGAGGGAGAGGAGCGGGGAGAAACACAGGGGAGTGAGAGGAAGGGGAAGAGACATAGGGGAGGGGGGAGACACACAGGGGAGGGGTAGACACACAGGGAAGTAGGGGGGAGACACACAAGGGAGGGAGAGGTGGGGGAGAAACACAGGGGAGGGAGAGGAGGGGGAGAAACACAGGGGAGGGAGAGGAGGGGGAGAGACACAGAGGAGTGGGGGGAGACACAGAGGAGGGAGAGGAGGGGGGAGACATAGGGGAGGGGGAGACACACAGGGGAGGGGTAGACACACAGGGAAGTTGAGGGGAGACACACAGGGGAGGGAGAGGAGGGGGAGAAACACAGGGGAGGAGAGAGGAGGGGAAAGACACAGGAGGAAAGAGACACTGCAGAAGGAGAGGTGGGAAAGAGACATAGGGGGGCGGAGAGGAAAGAGACACAGGGGATGGAGAGGGGGGAAAGAGACACAGGAGGGGGGAAAGAGACACAGGGGAGGGAGAGGGGGAAGAGGCACAGGGGAAAGAGAGGGAGAAAGAGACACAGGGGAGGGAGAGGGAGAAAGAGACTCAGAGGAGGGGGAAAGACAGAAGGAAGGGAGAGAGGGGGGGAGAGACACAGGGCATGGAGAGGGAGGAAAGAGACACAGGGGAGGAGGAAAGAGACACATGGGAGGGCAGAAAGAGACACAGGGGAGGGAGAGGGGGTAAAATACAAAGGGGAGGAGGAAAGAGTCACAGGGGAGGGAGAGGAGGGGGAGAGACACAGGGGAGGTAGAGGAGGGGAAGAGACAAAGGGGAGTGAGAGGAGGGTGGAAGAGACACAGGGCAGTGAGAGGATGGGAAGAGACACAGGGGAGGAAGAGGAGGGGGAAACGACACAGGGGAGGGGTAAAAGACCCAAAGGGAAGGAGGGGGAGACACACAGGGAAGAAAGGGGTAGACAAAGAGGGGAGGGAGAATTGGGGGAGACACAGATAGGGAGAGGAGGGGGAGAGACACAGGGGAGGTAGAGGAGGGGGAGAGACAAAGGGGAGTGAGAGGAGGGTGGAAGAGACACAGGGCAGTGAGAGGAGGGGAAGAGACACAGGGGAGGGAGAGGAGGGGGAAACGACATGGGGGGGGGAAAGACACAAAGGGAAGGAGGGGGAGACACACATGGAAGAAAGGGGGTAGACAAAGAGGGGAGGGAGAATTGGGGGAGACACAGATAGGGAGAGGAGGGGGGAAGAGACACAGGAGAGGAGGGGGGAGACACACAGGGAAGGAGGGGGAGACACACATGGAAGGGAGAGGTGGGGAGAAGAGACACCAGTGAGTAACAGGAGGGGGAAGAGACACACAAGGGAGAGGAGGGGGAAGAGACACAGGGGAGGGGGAAAAGACACAGGGGAGGGAAATGGGGGGAAGAGACATGAGGGAGGGGGAAGAGACACAGGGGGGCAGGGGGAAAAGAGACACATGGGGAGGGAGAGGGGGGAAGAGACACAGGAGAGGGGGAAAGAGATACAGGGGAGGGAGGGGGGAAGAGACACAGGAGAAGGAGAGGGGGAAATACACAAAGAGAAGGGAGAGGAGGGGAGAAGAGACACCAGGGAGTAACAGGAGGGGGAAGAGACACACAAGGGAGAGGAGGGGGAAGAGACACACAATGGAATGGAGGGGGAAGAGACACAGGGGAGGTGGTAAAGACACAGGGGAGGGAAATGGGGGGAAGAGACATGAGGGAGGGGGAAAGAGATACAGGGGAGGGAGGGGGAAGAGACACAGGAGAAGGAGAAGGGGAAAGAGACACAAGGGAGGGAGAGGGGGGAAAGAGACACAAGGGAGGGAGAGGGGGGAAAGAGACACAGGGAGGGAGAGGGGGGAAGAGACACAGGGGAGGGAGAGGATGAGGAAGAAACACAGGATGGGAGAGACACACAGGAGAGGAGTGGTAAGACACACAGGGAAGGAGGGGGAGACACACAGGGGAGGGAGCGGAGGGAGGAGATACACAGGGGAGGGAGAGGAGTGGGGAGAGACAAAGGGGAGTGAGAGGAGAAGGAAGAGGCACAGGGGAGTGAGAGGAGGGGGAAGAGACACAGGGGAGGGAGAGGAGGGGGAAAAGACACAGGGGAGAGGGGAGACACACAGAGGAGGAGAGGGGAGCTCATTGCAAGGCTCATGATGAGTGCCAAAGGCGCTCATCGCGAGGTCAGTAAAGTAGAGGGGGGAGAGGTTCCCATTGTGTGGCAAACAGCATTGCCAGGCTTCAAATTGTATTGCCGTTATTTTTGATGGGCAAGACGCTAGTCATATATAATCAACATAAAGGGTTAATACACATGCAAATGTCCAATTAGTGATATTGTGGAGTATCAACATTCCCCTGAGGGCCTGATAGGAATATGACAGGTGATACTGGAGTGGATGGTCAGTTCCTTCTCTAGTGGACTATGATTTGTCTGACCACTCTGCTATGACCTGCCCACCTACAGTGGCCCTACATGGAATAGCTTCATTCACTTACACAAGCCCCTTCACCACCACCACTTAGCAATCCACAAGGGGACCAGAGGATCATACACTACACTAATGTAAATTGATGAATAGCAAAACATAATGGGAGGTGACCAAATGGGAATAAGTATATATCATGGTACATGGCCACAAGCACTGGCATGAGACTTTACAGGATGGGCGTAGCAAAGATTACCCCTGATGGAGGAGAGTTGGCTGTTGATCCCCATGCCTCTGCACAGCCTCCATGTGTTTTTGTGGCCCTTCCTGATGTGGCCCTTCCTTTGGAAATGTGTGGGCTTGACAGAACAAAGGATTTGCGTAAGTGGAGTTACCGTATATACTCGAGTATAAGCCGAGTTTTTCAGCCCTTTTTTTAAGGCAAAAAAGGGCCCCCTCGGCTTATACTCGAGTCACTCTCCCCCCCGTGTCTCTCTAACCCCCCCATGTGTCTCTAACCCCCACGTGTGTCTCTAACCCCCCGTGTGTCTCTAACCCCCAGTGTCTCTCTCTATCCCCCTGTGTCTCTTTCCCTCCCCCCTCCTCAACCTAAACCCCCCTCAACCCCCCTCCTCCACCTAAACCACATGCGCGACGGCGCCGGGTCAAGAAGCGGAGGTCGGAGCACAAGCAGGTAAGTGAAGGGAGAGGGGGGAGGTATTTAGGGGGGTTTAGGTGGAGGAGGGGGGTTGAGGGGGGTTTAGGTTGAGGAGGGGGGTGGGGGTTGAGGGGGGTTGAGGTTGAGGATGGGGGTGGGGGTTGAGGGGGGTTGAGGTTGAGGAGGTGGGTTGGGGTTGAGGGGGGTTGAGGTTGAGGAGGGGGGTTGAGGTTGAGGAGGGAGGTTGAGGATGGGGCGTTGAGGATGAGGAAGGGGGGTTGAGGATGGGGGGGTTGAGGAGGAAGGTTGAGGAGGGGGTTGAGGAGGGGGGTTGAGGAGGGAGGTTGAGGATGAGGAGGGAGGATGAGGAGGGAGGTTGAGGATGAGGAGAGAGGTTGAGGATGAGGAGGATGGGTTGAGGATGGGGGGGTTGAGGAGAGAGGATGAGGATGGGGGGTTGAGGAGGGGGTTGAGGATGAGGATGGGGGGGTTGAGGAGGGAGTATGAGGATGGGGGCTTGAGGAGGGGGTGAAAATGGGGGGGTTTAGGAGGGAGGTTGAGGAAGGGGTTGAGGAAGGGGGGGTTGAGGATGGAGGTTGAGGATGAGGAGGGAGGTTGAGGATGAGGAGGAGGGGTTGAGGAGGGGGGTTGAGGATGGGGGGGTTGAGGATGGGGGGTTGAGGATGGGGGGTTGAGGATGGGGGGTTGAGGAGAGAGGATGAGGATGGGGGGTTGAGGATGGGGGGGTTGAGGAGGGAGGATGAGGAGGGAGGTTGAGGAGGGGGTTGAGGATGAGGAGGGAGGTTGAGGATGAGGAGGGAGGTTGAGGATGAGGAGGGAGGTTGAGGAGGGAGGTTGAGGATGAGGAGGGAGGTTGAGGATGAGGAGGGAGGTTAAGGATGAGGAGGGAGGTTGAGGAGTGGGGTTGAGGAGGGTGATAAGGGAGGGGGAAATGGACACAGGGAAGGGAAAGGTTGGAA
This sequence comes from Discoglossus pictus, assembly GCA_027410445.1. Taxonomy (NCBI): domain Eukaryota; kingdom Metazoa; phylum Chordata; class Amphibia; order Anura; family Alytidae; genus Discoglossus; species Discoglossus pictus. Next base: position 45,361,705 of record CM050171.1, on the reverse strand, counting down.
GAGACACAGGGAAGGGAGAGGGGAGAAGAGACACAGAGAGAGAGGGGGACACAGAGGGCACAAGAGGGGCACAGGGGCAGCACATTTCCCACCCTCGGCTTATACTCGAGTCACTCATTTTACCCAGTATTTTGTGGTAAAATGGGTGCCTCGGCTTATACTCGGGTCGGCTTATACTCGAGTATATAAGGTAAATTTTCGGATGTCCCCAGCAAGTCGTTGGCAGGTTGCTTTACGGGGCCAATTGAATAGCCGTAAGTCTTACGGGCTACGTTATGTGTCTGACAAGCTAGGAAGCAGCCCCACACAAACAGTACTTTCTGTCGGTAGGTTTCCTGGCTTGTTCACAATCCATTTTATGATTAAATATGTTTAATGTAGCAACCATAAAGCCCCGGGTCCTGATGGAATACATCCACGGGTACTTAGTGAACTGGGTTCTGTAATAGCCAAACCATTATATTTAATTTTTCAAGATTAACTCAACACAGGGTCTCTACCAGATGACTGGACAAAAGCAGATGTGATACCTATATTTAAAAAGGGAGCAAGAGCAAATCCGGGGAATTATAGACCAGTGAGCCTCACTTCTGTAGTGGGAAAGCTTTTAGAAGGGTTAATAAGGGATAATATACAAGAATATATCTATTTGAACAGGTTTATAAGTAGGAGTCAACATGGTTTTATGAGGGATAGGTCATGTCAAACAAATCTAATTAGTTTCTATGAGGAGGTTAGTAACATACTCTGATTGGAGTAATGTGGTAAGTGGGGTTCCTCAAAGTTCAGTATAAAGTCCTGTCCTTTTTAACATACTTATTAATGACTTAGAGGTGGGATTGAAATGCGGTGTCTCCATTTTCGCTGATGACACAAAGTTTTGCAAGGTAATTAAATCAGAAAATGATGTGCTCTCCCTCCAAAGGGATTTACAGATGAGATTTAATATGTATACAATAAATGTAAAGTTATGCATCTGGGAAGGAAAAATAGCCATGCAATTTATAATCTTAATGGAGCAAATCTAGGTGTATCAGATATTGAAAGCGATTTGGGAGTGCTTGTGGACAACCACCTAGGTAACAGTGCTCAAAGCCATGCAGCAGCTGCAAAGGCAAATAAAATATTAGCATGTATTAAGAAGTGTATAGAAGCAAGGGAGTCAAATATAATTCTGCCACTATACAAATCTCTAGTACGCCCTCATTTGGAATACGGAGTACAATTTTGGGCACCACTTCATAAAAAGGACATTTTAGAGCTGGAAAGGGTATAGAGGAGGGCAACAAAACTAATAAGGGGAATGGAGGGGCTAGGTTATGAAGAAAGACTAACAAAATGAAACTTATTTTCTATAGAAAAAAGGCGTCTAAGAGGAGAGATTTCACCTTAAAGAAAGAAAAGGGTTCTGCACAGTAAGGGTGGTTAATCTGTGGAATTCTCTACCAGACGAGGTGGTGACAGCGGATTCGATAAATAACTTTAAAAGGGGACTGGATTTATTTCTAATAAAAAAGAGAATTTAGGGTTATCCTGGATAATTATAGAGAGAGTGTTGATCTAGAGAGAAATCCGATCACCAGTATCTGGGTTCAGAAAGGAATTATTTATTTATTTTCCCTTTCAGACGATTCTCTAAGTCTCACTTGGGTTTTTTTTTCTGTTTGCCTTCCTCTGGATTAATTAATAATTAAAATAAATAAATAGTTGATTAATAATGAATTAACAATTAATTAACAACTAATTAATTAATAACTAATTTGCATATTGCAGATCAGAGGAGATCTTAAAAGGTTGAACTTGATGAACTGAAAGTATTTTTTCAACCTTAATTACTATGCAACTATGTAACTATGTAAGCATATGCCTAAAAGGACCCATGTATACCATGGTTTTTGGTTTAAGGAGTGAAAATGCCCAGTTTCCCAGAGTGCAGTGCAATAACAATATTTCTGGGAAACCTAAGCAGAAAATATGTTTTTTAACTTATTTTTAGACATTTAAATGTTAGTACAAATGTACTATTCATTTACTGCATATAAAGTAATTATCCTGGATATTTGTGGTCGGGGCCCTCTCCTCGTGTAGCAGTATTGTATGTAGCCTGTTGCTTCGCCCTAACTGGCCTGCTAAGAGAGCCAAGGGCTGGGTTAGAGTGAGGGGAGAGGAGTGAGGGGAGGCGTGAGGGGAGAGGGGAGAAGGGAGAGGGGTGGGAGGCGTGTGAACAGGTAGGAAGTGGGAGTCGGTTTTAAAAGGTGGAGAGTGGGGCCCTTCCACAATTCCAGGTAATTAACCTGGATACTTGTGGTTGGGCCCTTCTCCTCGTGTAGTAGTGTTGTGACCTGTTGCAATGTCCTAACTGGCCTGCTAAGAGGGCTAAAACACTACTGTAGCTTACTGACTAAGCTTGGCAAAGGCCTGACGGATTGCGTTTTAGAGTCTTGAATGTAACAACTGTAGCAATTCGACTTCCAGAACCCCATGACCATAGTAACTTGAGGTGCGGTTTGATTCTTGGATGCAAAAAGGGAAGAGTTTGATGGGGGGTGTGGAAATAAAGAAATTGTTAATTAAATTTGACAATTGTAATTGATGGAGAAATGTGATAATTTAAGAGAAATAAATTAAACAAATGTTAAGCTCTTTCATAAATTTGCCCTGGTTTTGGGAGCTAGGCCGGCTTGCATGGTGTGTTAAGCTTGATTTAGAAGATGGTCTAAGGGAGGATTCGAACAGAGGCTGGAGAAATGAGGTGAAATGGATGACATTTCCTGTGGATGGAAATGAGGTGAGTGAGAAATAGGTGCCATTTTGTAAGGATTGATACAAAAATTAAAAAAAGAAGGGAATTGAAAGCTATGTCCCTAAGGAGAGACAGAGTCAAGGGGTCTGGCGATTTGAGATGCTTTAACATTTCGAAGGTCTTAGGTGGTGATCATATGTAGATAAAAGGGGGGTTTTTCCACACGATTTCCCAAGCATAGGTAGCTGTCAGAGGGGGAATAGTGTGGAGTAAAGTTGAGTTGGTATTGCGTAAGGTTGCCAATGGGCAGTGATGATTTGGCTATCATATATGATTTGGGAGAAATGTCATATAGAAAATGTTTGAACTTCAGGTGAGGAGTGCATTGGCTGGTAACGAAAAAAAGATCTCCCATTCCAAATGGATATGAATTTCTGCCAAAGTTCCAAGTCATTGAGTGCCTTGTGACTGAGGTGAATAAGATCGAAGTTTGGTGACTTGACGAGGTCTGCTAAAAAATTGCTCAAGAATAGTTTTCCTTGAAGTAGGATTCTGACAGTGAAGTTCAAATGCCCAAGGAGACTTTGAAGCTCTTTAGAGTTACAGCTCTGATAGAGTTACAGCCAGAATTAGTGAATTTGCAAATTAAAGCCTGTAGACGTTCTGAGGTCGGTATGATTCCATACGCTGGGTGTCAAGTATGATACCAAGGAATTCAAGCTTATGAGTCAGTCCTTCTGTTTTATCCAAAGCATAAGGAATTCTGAGGCAGTCAAAAACCTTGGTGACTTTGCATAGGCTGGAATATGGTTTGTGAGGAGGTTTGAGGAGGAGGAAGTCATTGAGGTAGTGAATAACGTGGGGACACTTAAGTTATTCAGAAATATCCTGCACAGTGCCTCAGCAAACTGATTAAACATATTCGGGCTACTTTGGCAGTCAAACGTTAGTCTAATAGAGAAGTAATATTCCTTTTGCCATCTTACACCATGAAGGTGCCAAAGGTTGAGATGAATTCGAAGCTGCTTGAATGCATCTCTGATATTTGGCAAATAAAACACAGTCTAATAGATCAATAAACCAACCTAAAATAAGGGGAGGAATATACAATCTGTAGACAGCTAAGAAGCTCCTAACAATCACAAAAAGAGTGTGTGGAAATAAAAGGGCTCTACCAGAATTTGTCTGTAAAGGAAAACAAGACTAAGAGGTGTACAAAAACAGACTAGTGCCTATAATGATGAGTGAAACAAATTAATCAACCATCTAATCACATATAAATTAGATATGTGAATGCAAAGCAAAAAACATAAAAATATATAATAATGTAAAAAAGGTCAATGACAATAAAATCAAACAAATCAGTCCAGCGTAATGTCCAGAGACACTTCTGTTGGCAGATCAAACCCTGGCAGTATCTGCCGCGGAGGACCTGACCACAATCTTATGAGAATCAAGACCTCAGCGGCCACGAGACGCGAGATCTCGCTGGGGATAAACAAAAGTTAAAGAAAGAAAGCATTGAAAGGGCCAGGAAGGAGATGAAAGTAGAGACAAATGAAGGGGGATGGGGAAGGGTGGGAAAAAAAGAGAGGCAGAGACAGGAGAACAAGAACTTGCAGGCGAATCAGGAAAGCAGCTAGAAATAGAAGGAAGCTGCACAGCGGAGCAGAGCATACACAGCATGGTGAGAGGGCATTGCTGGAAGTATATGCACAGGCAGGAAGTTGGAGTGGATTTATAAATGGTGGAGGGAGAAGGGCCCTTCCACAATCCAAAGTAATTAACCTGTATATATATATATATATATATATATATATATATATATATATATAATGAATAGTACATTTGTGATTCCATTTGAATGTCTAAAATCAAAGTTAATAAACTTATTTCCTGCTCCAGTTTCTAGGAAATACAGTTGTTACACTGCACTTTTGGAGACTGGAGGCAGGGACATGCAAATGACCACAATGCACGCTCACTCTGTTAATCCAAAACCATTTTATATATGTCTCCTTTTAAGCATATGCTCGCTGTATTTCACAGCTTTAAGCACGGCACCTGATGGATTATGCACAAATCAGGAGACCCACCCACAGACAGAACTGTTTTGAGGTTACTGCTGCTCATCAGTGTGGGGCGGGTTCCTGGTTTGTGTGATAGATTTTTGTAGAGAGTAGTTCACTACAACAATCATTTCACTTATGGTGGAGTTATAGAAGCCCTCCAGCATACAAAATACAGTAGTCCAAACAATGAATAGTACATTTGAGATTCCATTTGAATGTCTTAAAACCAGTTTCTCAGAAATACAGCTGTTCCACTGCACTTTTGGAGACTGGAAGTGGGGACATACAAATGAGACCACAATGCACGCTCACTCTGTTAATCCAGCAATACCACTTTAACGATCCACATGGAAACCTGTGTGAAACCTTACTAAATAGGATATTTGATCACCATAGCACTCAGACAGAGTAATGGCAAATTTGAGAGCAGTGAGTGTGGATTTAAAAGCTCAAACAGGGTTTGGGGCTGAACAATTGTGAGGTTTAGTACCAAATTACAGTAACAAAAAGAGCGATATAGGTAATCAGCATTCAAGGGGGTAGTGTTAGGCAAGGGTATAAAATATATATATATAGTTACATAGTTACATAGTTACATAGTAATTAAGGTTGAAAAAAGACATTCAGTCCATCAAGTTCAACCTGTTAAGATCTCCTCTGATCTGCAATATGCGGATTAGTTATTAATTAAATTATTGATTAAATAATTATTAATAGTATAGTATTGGAGAATGAATAAAGAGTTAGTCCATCAAGTTCAACCTTTTTAGATCTCTATTGATCTTTTTAATTTGGACTATTTATTATTATTGTTAATTGTTAATTATTGTTAATTGTTGTTAATTGATCCAGAGGAAGGCAAACATAAAAAAAATAAAAAAAAAAAACCATTGAAACTTTGCCAATTGTCTCATAAGGGGAAAAAAAGCAAAATTCCTTCCTGACCCCAGAAACTGGCGATCAAATTTCTCCCTGGATCAATATTCCTTGCTAGTTATCTAGGATAGCCTTGAATGCCCTCTTTATTCAGAAATATATCTAACCCCTTTTTGAAGTTGTCTATCGAATTCGCTGTCACCACCTCCTTTGGTAGAGAATTCCACAGTTTAACCTCCCTAACTGTGAAGAACCCTTTTCTTTGTTTAAGGTGAAATCTTTTTTCCTCTAACCTCAACGGATGTCCTCTTGTCAGTTGAAAATCTCTTGCTACAAAAAGTTCACTTGACAAAGCCTTATATTGACCCTGGATGTATTTAAATAACGTAATCATATCTCCTCTTAGACGCCTTTTTTCTAGCGAAAATACGTTTAATTTTGCTAGTCTTTCTTCATAACTTAGCCCCTCCATTCCCCTTATTAGTTTTGTAGCCCTTCTCTGTACTTTTTCCAGCTCTAAAATGTCTTTTTTGTGAGGTGGTGCCCAAAATTGTACTCCATATTTTAAATGAGGGCGTACTAGAGATTTGTATAGTGGCAGAATTATATCTTCTTCCCTGGCTTCTATACCCTTCCTAATACATGCTAATATTTTATTTGCCTTTGCAGCCACTGCTTGGCTTTGAGCGCTGTTACCTAGGTGGTTGTCCACTAGTACTCCCAAATCCCTTTCAATATCTGATACCCCTAGATTTGCTCCATTAAGATTATAGATTGCTTGGCTATTGTTCCTTCCCAAATGCATAACCTTACATTTATTTGTATTAAATCTCATCTGCCATTTAGCCGCCCATTTCTCTAATTTATGCAAATCCTTTTGTAGGGAAAGTACATCATTATCTGATTGTATTACCTTGCACAACTTAGTGTCATCAGCAAAAATGGAGACACTACATTCGAGTCCTACTTCAATGTCCTTAATAAATATGTTAAAAAGGAGAGGACCCAATACTGAGCCCTGAGGAACCCCACTTATCACATTAGACCATTCGGAGTATGTTCCATTTACAACAACCCTTTGCTTCCTGTCTTTTAGCCAGCTCTCGATCCATGAGCAGATATTTACTGCAATTCCTGTATCCCTTAGTTTGCTCACTAGTCTTCCATGTGGCACTGTATCAAATGCCTTTGAAAAATCTAAAAAGACTACATCCACTGAGTTGCCCTGATCCAAGTTCCTACTAACCTCCTCATAAAAACTAATTAGATTGGTCTGACACGACCTTTCCTTCATAAATCCATGTTGACTGCTACCTATGATCCTGTTCAAATAGACATATTCTTGTATTCTGTCCCTTATTAACCCTTCTAAAAGCTTCCCAACTACAGAAGTGAGGCTCACTGGTCTATAATTCCCCGGATTTTCTCTAGATCCCTTCTTAAATATAGGTATCACCTCTGCTTTTCTCCAGTCATCTGGTAGAGACCCTGTAGTGAGCGAGTCTTTAAAGATGAGATATAATGGTTTGGCTATTACAGAACCCAGCTCCCTCAGTACCCTTGGATGTATTCCATCAGGACCTGGGGCTTTATTAACATTTATTTTCTCCAACCTCTTTTGTATTTCTTCCTGCGTTAACCAATTATTTAGTGAAGGTAGTGTAGCCCCATTATGTTGCAGTGTCCCAACCACTGGTACCTCCCTTTTGTAAACCGACGAAAAGAACCTATTTAGCTCATCTGCCTTTTCCTGGTCACTAATTATCAGATGGCCTGTGTCACATTGTAATGGTCCTATCGATTCCTTCCTGGCCTTCTTCCCATTAATATATTTATAAAATATTTTAGGGTTAGTCTTACTTTCCATTGCAACTGACTTCTCATTTTCTATTTTAGCCAGTCTAATAGCCCTTTTGCAAGCCTTGTTGATTTCCTTATAGTCACATAAAGATGCCTCTGTTCCCTCCTTCTTGTATAATTTAAATGCATATTTCTTTTTCCTCATCATGATCTTTAAGTCATTGTTAAGCCACATGGGATGTGATTTACTCCTATTTATTTTATTTCCACATGGTACATGCTGATGAGTATGTTTATTTAGTAAGGATTTGAATGTTGTCCATTTATTTTCAGTATTCTTCCCTGTAAGTTCTTTGTCCAAGTCTATATGTTGTATTGCTGCCCGTAGCCCATTAAAGTTAGCCCTTTTAAAATTTAGAGTTTTTGTTGGCCCCTTACAACTTTGTTTTTTGTATTCAATCTCAAATGAGACTGTGTTGTGATCACTGTTCCCCAAGGGTTCCCCTATTTTTACATTTGATATTATATCAATATTACTTGTGATGACTAAATCCAAGATGGCCCCATTTCTAGTGGGTTCTTGTATTACCTGGGCTAGATAATGATCCCTGAGTGTACTCAAGAACCTGCTCCCCTTAGCTGAGCTGCTGGTCTCGTTTATCCAGTTTATATCAGGGTAATTAAAGTCTCCCATTATTAGAACTTGCCCATGCTTAGCTGCATTTCCAATCTGTAACAATAATTGTATTTCCGCACTTTCAGCTATATTTGGGGGTTTATAGCATACTCCCACCAATATGCATTTAGAATTAGCTCCTCCACTATTTAGCTCAACCCACAAGGATTCAATGATGCCGTTAGTGCCAGCATAAATATCTTCTCTAACTATAGGCTTAAATTCAGGCTTAACATAAAGACAGATCCCTCCTCCTCTTTTACCATTTCCCCTTTCTTTCCTAAATAGGTTATAACCATCCAGATTAACAGTCCAGTCATGAGATTCATCCCACCATGTTTCCATAATGCCTATTAAGCCCCATTTTTCTTGTACTATATATATATATATATATATATATATATAAAAAGAGGGTTGTGGTGGCTCAGGTATACTACTGAAGAACCAAATGGAATTGTTTAAGTAGGGTGCTCCTTAGGATAAATAATAGATACACACAGGAGGGAGAAAAACGATCCTATTATAGGGCACACCTACTAATCCTAATCTTAGAAAAAAGAGAATAAACTAAATAATAAAACTTAGCATTTAATGGTTAGAACTGAGCTATTTAGCCATAATCAACGTTTAGAAAGGCATAGCTTTACTAGTCAGATCCTGATGAATCACGCAGTATTTATTTTTCAATATTAAGGCAGTATCGGGTCTTCATCTCGATTGGCCCTCACTGTTACTCTAGGACAGCAATACAGTTATTTAGCTGTCCAGTCTTGGGACTTTTCACTATTTTGGGGCATTTACTCCTCAATACTGGGTACAGTGGCTGCTATATAATTCCAGCAGCAGAGCTGAATTATCTCATGTTCTATGCCTATACAGCTCGCTATATACATTATATTTATATTTATTAATCACTTGTTTAGGTGCACATCATTAGCTGTGCACTTCATCAATTACCAGCACTGGGCACTTTATACTTTGCACTTTTTTGCACAATAGTCACTTTATCTGTGACAAACATTAGCACTTTACATTGTATATAGCTTGTATATAGCCGGTCCACTTAGGACAGAATTTCTTTTTGTAACAGATACCCACACTGCCATTTAGAACATTACTACCTCTCTGCTACCTATGTGCATATATTTTAATAAGGATTTTAAATACCATTAAATGCTAAGTTTTATTATTTAGTTTATTCTCTTTTTTCTAAGATTAGGATTAGTAGGTGTGCCCTATAATAGGATCTTTTTTCTCCCTCCTGTGTGTATATATATATTTAGTTTCAATTTACAGGTGAATGGGTAAATAGTTTCAATTTGCAGGTGTGTAATGTTACCATACTTGATAATATTTAATACACCTTGAATGTTACTTAAGGCTTGTTAATTGGACATAAATTCCCGAACTGGTGGGTAGGGGAAGATCTAGGTCAACATTTGTTAAGCTTGGTTCCAAAAATGTTATAAAGGATTTAAGATGTAACTAATAATATTAAAAAGCAAAGGCTGCATCATAGGTTGTGAAATTGCTACAATGTGCACTAGGTTGAGGTCACAAAGGAAGCTGTTTGGGTCTGTTGTGGCCTGTTATGTTTCCTGTTTTAAAGGACTACTGTAGATTAGGACAAACTTCACATTTGTGAAGTAATGCAACAAACTAACAACATCAACAACAGCAGTTTCGTAAGTCATGAGTGTAAAACCATTTTCAGAGAAAATATGTATTTTTGTTGACTCTTCTAATGCATGGAAGCTGACATGATAGTCATTCTTCCTTTTCAAGGCACAAAGAAGTGATTACATAACAGGAGACACGTTTAAACAGTTACTGTATGTGTAAAGTAGTGGTGGGTAACACATTCCTACAAGGGCCAGCAACAGTCCAGGATATCTAGATCTCTCTGCTTCAGTATCCATGTACTCACTATATTCGCATACGTCAGGTACTAAGTTTCATTCATTCTTATTGATTCACCTGTGTTGAAGCTGAGAGATCTTGAAATCCTGGACTGTTGCCGGCCCTTGTTAGGACTAAGATGCCCACCACTGGTGCAAGAGTATAGGACATATATACAATACAATTAACCTTATCATGCCCATCATTTTTTATATGTTTATAGTCTATCACCTCAATCAATGTATCTGTCAGGGTGATGCCGGACATGGGTGCCTGCGCTAGTTGCAGAGCCCAATTAATAACCCCCAAACTGAAGCAGAGAATAGATACAAACAGGCACATAAAACATGCAGGACAGTCATTGAGCCAACATTTGGGTTACTGCAAGTTTGCTTCCATTGCCTACAAGCCGCTGCTAGTGTCCTACAGTACTTCCCAGAGAAGGTATTACACAATGTAGCTGTACAGGCAAACTGCCTGTGGGACATAGAGGAATCTCCTGATGAGGTGCCTCAAGAGGAGCAACCTGTACCTGCCTGGATAGCATGATGAGATCACAACAGTGCAGATGGCTAAGTTGTGGGTACTTCACATGTAAGTAGAAAATAAATAACTAATTGATTTCAACATATAAATTAAAATGGCTCACATATATCACTACATTTTCTTTATTATGTTAATGCAAAAATATCATAAGGCCACAGAGAGATCAGCTTAAATGGACTTTGGCTCTTGAAAAATATACATTACAGGGGATGAAGTAAGAAATGCTGCTCTGAGATATGTCCCTGGGTATTGAAATAGAACTAACACACTGTGTTATGATGTATATAGCCATTCTAAGCTCAAAGGGCCACTTTAGTGTTCTAATAAACAACTCTCTAGATAGTAGTTAGCTATGGCATCATCAGAAACACATTATATTTTAAAATAATGTTGTGTGTTAAACAATGATGTAGTATCTTTCACTCATGGCCCAGGTTATTAACAGCCAGATCTCTACATACCAATGATGCATTGTGTCTGGATTAGAGCCACCTGGGGGGAGATATAATAACTGATGTATGACAGTAGGTGATGACTAGAAAATGTGTTTGTACTTGAATAGCAGTTCATGTACTATTGCTTGCTGTTGTTATGTGTGCTTCAGACTCTCTTAAGAAAGTTTGCACTTCACCCTTGGTGGCTACAGCTCAGAAACAATACCTCATTTAGGTGGTGTAGAGACCCAGAGAGGATATATTGGTAGATAATTGAACAATTGTAATAATATAATTAAAATGCACATAAACAGTTTAAAATACATGTAATTATTTTTAATCAACTCTTACATATCTCTTTTTCCATCAAAAAATGATGGCAATAAGATTGTAAGGCAGGTAATGTTGTTTGGGTGCAAAATTAATTTTGTTGGTGTTTTAAGATTCTTCGGCGCTCATTGCGAGGCTCTTGGTTGTTTGTGTCCTATGAGCAGCGTTGGTGTTTTTTTTTTTGGTATGGCAATGAATAATTAATAAAATAAGAAATTAATATACTTTACCTATTGTGAAGCATTGTGTTGAACAGCTGGCAATCTGTTTTCATGTTGCTGCATCATCAGTGCTGTGGAGCTGCTGTGTAAGCGTCATGAATGTGTGCAGTGTAGTAATGTGCGTGCGCGAGGCAAATCCGTTAGTGTAGCTGTATACTTCTGGATTGTATAAGTTATTGTTCTAAAATGTGTGGTATGCGGCTGTGGCTTATTTAGCGTCCTTTTTCGGAATATCCGTAGGTGTTTGGTGGTGTTTTGCGTGTTTAGGGTCCTTTAGCCTCGTTTTCGTTTTGTTCAGGGGCCAATTTTTCTCTCGATTAGGTGATTTTCGGGTGTCTAAACTCCAAAATTCGGAGTTAAATCGAGGTGTAACTTCACTTGCAGAGGTCCTGGGTGCACCCCCTTGTTGTGGGTAACCTTTTTATGTGTTTGTTGTGTGGATTTATTGTGTTTGCCATATTTTTGGGGTCGCACAGGTTGCTTCCTTGTTTTTGGATCTCGTACATCTTTTTCGGGAAATCCGTAGGTGTTTGGTGGTGTTTTGCGTCTTTAGACTGCTGTAGCCTCATTTTTGTTTTTTTTGGGCGGCCATTTTTTCTCTCGCTTAGGGGATTTTTGAGTGTCTAAACTCTTTTATTTGTAGTTAAATTGAGGTGTAACTTCAGTTTTTGAGGTCCTGGGTGCCTGAGGTCCTGGGTGCCCCCCCCCCCCCCCTTGCTGTAGGTAAGCTTTTTATGTATTTGTTGTGTGTATTTATTGTGTTTTTCATGTTTTCATGTGCGCAGGTTTCGGACGATTTTTGCAAGGTCTTAAAGTGTCTCGTATTTTGCTTTTGTAACTATGTAAATTTTGCGAGGTCCGCTCCATGCCAGCAACTGCGGCCCTCGCTTTGCGAGCCCACAAGCGTTAGCAGCGGCCCGCATGCTCACTACTATATATGTGATGTGTGTATGGCAGACCAACAATAAATGTGTGACATAATATTTTTTTGTTAAATGTCTGTTAACTGCATATTGGTGCCATCTTACGTTTCATGGTTATTGTTGCATTACATATTGACTGATGTTTTGTAATTATTAAGATATAAATTACTTTGGTTTTGTGTATGTAACTATGACACCTCCAGATCTCTCTGAAGATATCCCTGCCTATGCTATGGCCTTCAAACCCATTTCATATTGTAAGCTAATTGACCTGTCATACATGTACCCACATTTACCTCCTTTTTGACGTGTATTCCTCAACCATGACCATGTAATAGTTTTTTCATGTTGAATGTGTTCTCATATCTAATTGTGTATACCTCAACTACGACGATATCATATGTCTGCATGTTGACTATTGTATTGTAACTTATTCAACTAACATGCATCCATATCAATCTCATCCTCTTTGTCAGCATGAGATTGTATCTACTTCCCTGTGCTGCAAGCACTCTTTCCCTTTCCTCCATCTCCATTTATAATCCTGTGTTAACCATCTCTGTGTGATTACTGGCATATGTGCAATGTTGTGCAGAATGATTTCATGGGACTGAATAAAAATAAAACAACAAACCTATCTAACACCTAACAATGTATACAAATGAATTTCATTTCTATATCAGTCATATCTGGTCAATACACCAGAACAATAAGAAAGGAATTCTCCAAGAATTGAAGTCCTAAAATGGAACTAACATTAATAGTGAATAGTGCCAACATAGGGTAATCCTATTCACCAATACACAGCAAGGGTCACTGACAACATTAAAATCATATAACACAGCTTGGTGTGGGGGGGAAAAAGAGAGGAAAGATAAGAAAATATTTTTTTGAATGGGTATGTACAGTTTAAAAGGTTTACATTTTATTGTTCCAATAAGCAATTGTATTTGTTGCTGCTTTCCAAGCAGTGCTACCAATGCTGTATCAACTGTCAAACCATAAGGCAATATAACACCGTGCATATTGATTGTCAATGACATTGTGATCTCACAATGATGGGTTGTGATGAAACTGTAAACAAGAGCAACTCCTCTATAAAATCTCTATCTTGGATGTGTATTGGATAGGACATTCTATAAAGAACATAAAAACATCACAAACTACAATAAAGGCAGGGTGAAGCTGCTATCTTCTCCCACTCTTTGACAAAGGGGTCCCCACTCCTGCACCACCACTGGATCATGTAGTGTAGGCCATTTAGCAGGGGCTCTGTAGGAGGAGGTGCTCAGCAGCAGGTGGAGCAAGCGGGTGTGCTGGGGTGTCATGTTGTGGGGGATTATGACTGTCTTTGGAAATGTTCATGCATTGCTGTGAAGAGGTCCCCCATTCTAGCCAAGTTACAGTTCAGGCTGGATAGCTGCCCCACCATGGACCAGTCATAGTCCTGTTGTTGGAGGTGATGTCTCTCAGGTTCTATCTCAAACTAGGGATGGTACTTTGATTTTTTTTTTGTACTTGATCCATCCGACCTCTTAGATCAGCTCTTTTTGTAGATGCTCCAACTCCAGAATATGCCTGCCCATCTCCTCTTGATGCTGCTGGATTTGACAGTTCAGTTCTCCCTCCTCTTCCACTGTGTGAAAATATGACAGTGGGTGAGTGGTGGATGCTGATGGGTGGGGCTCTGCAGGTTGGGGCAGCAACTTAAGATGCATGATCCACCCAATAGTATTAGTAGATAATAGGAGGGTCAATCTGTGGGATGAGGTGGATGATGGAATAAAGTCTACCCTGGTTGATTCTGGTACTTGTTTGGTTATATTGCCCAGATGCACTTATCCTCCTACTCTTGGGAAATGTTCACCTCCTCCTTTGGTGCCTACTACTGCTTCACTTGCAGTGCTGTATAAGAGTAACTTATAATTTTTTTCGAATTCTCATAAGTATAACTTCATTTAGTGTTTCAATGTGCAGTTTTTAACTGTGGATTGCATAGGTAAGGATTAGGGAATGTCATATCATTATACAGATATTGTCTTTTTTAGTATCTTATTATTATCAATATGACGTAATACATTTTAGCATTTTAGGTGATATCTATATTGCAGCTCTTTACAGATCCATTGCTGTGTGATGTAGGGTATATCAGTGAGTAGGAGTATATGTCTGGTGATGGACCTACTTTACTTGCAGGGTTGTGGCCGGACATGGCCAGTAAAACCAGGTTTCCCGATAATGGTGCCTGTGGACACTCTGCCCTTCCGGAGATCCCCCCACGCCTTTTACTCTATGACAGCTGGGGGACAACCCCCTGTGGTTCTTGCATTGGCAGGTTTCTTAGCCATCTTTTGCTTCACAATGGTCCAGCAGTCATCATAGTTGTGCTTCCATAGCCAGAATATGCATTAAATCAATTAGGCACCTGTGTGGGGGAGCTTCCCTTGAAAAAATGCCCCTCTTTTAGCTTAAGCTTTAATCGATTCTGGCAAAAAAAATAAAAAAAAAATAAAAAGGAAATAATGCAGTTCTCATGACTCCCACCTGGAGCTAGAGTTACAAAATGGAAGAGGAATTGGCTGTCCGACTGCAACTGCTGGGAAATGGTGAGCTTGAGTGGACATTATATATACAGTATATATAAAAAATGTATTATTTGTTTCTGTACTCTGTATGGTGGAGGACTTCTCTTGCTCTTGTTGCTCACCATACACTACATGGTTGTTGTGAAAAACTCAGTCCCACAAAATCCATTGCCCAAATCAAAACCAACCTTGCACTGATGAGAGCCATTAAACTTGAAACAGTACTGTATATGAGTGGGTTTATGATTTGTGCAAAATCCAATCCTTTGCTTAGCTTTAAAGCTGTGCTACAGCAGGTATATGCATTTGAAAGAGCTATGTATTTAATAGCATTTTGGATTTCAGAGCAAGAATGCATCATCTGCTTATTTGCATGTCCCTGCCCAGCAACTCAGAATGCAGTACAATAACTGTATATCTGGGAATCCTGAGCAAGTAATAAGTTGTTCAACTGATATTTAGAGTTGCAGATGGGCTTACAAATGTATTATTTGTTTCTTTATTTTTTACAGGAATCTCTATATCACATTTTTCATGTGGGTGGAAGGACCTATCCAAAATCCCCTCCTCGATCAGGATCATCAAGTAAGGGAACTGCAGCTGGGGGGGGGGGGGGGGGGGTATGAGCAGACTTGGGTGATTAGAGTCAATCAGGGGTGGATGGATATGGAGGCTTGGCTTGGAGGGTGGCCCACTGAGCTGCACACACAGAGAATCAAAGCATACTCCAACGTCCTGCAGTGACAACTTGTGGGCAAGAATTCTAATTACGTGTCATTTTCGACAACTATCCTTTAAAACATGACAGTATATTAGTTAAAAACCAATCATATATATATATATATATATATATATATATATATATATACTAGCGACTTGCCCGTCAAAATTGATGGTGCAATAAAATTGTAAGGCAGGTAATGCTGGTTGCCTCAGACATTATTTTTTTGGGTGGTCTGAGAACCTACGGCGCTCATTGCAAGCCTCGCGCTGAGCGCCTTTGGTGCTCATCGCGTGGCTTGCAAAGAGCACCTTCGGCGCTCATTGCAAGGCTGTTGTATTTTTTTTCTGATAGGCGTTTTTGCACACCACGGCCGATGGCCTCAGTTGCTGAAATGCAGCGCCGAAGGCGCTCCATGCCAGCAACTGAGGCCCTCGCTTCCACAAATGCGGGTCCTCGCAAAGCACTTAGGGAATGAGGCAACCTTAACGTAACATACACCCACACGCACTAAGAATCCCACTATAACGGCCGACCCGCGCGCCACTAAAAACAGTGAAAACACACCAAATACTCACAAAAACAACATAAAAAGCTTACCCATAGCAAGGGGGGGGGCACCCAGGACCTCTGAGAGTGAAGTTACACCTCCATCTAAGTACAAATTCCAGAGTTCACACACACGAAAATCCCCTAAGCGAGAGACAAAATGGCCGCCGAAAAAAATGAAAACGAGGATCAAAGATCCAGGACCGCTCAGCCACCTACAACTTACCCAAGAAGGGATCCGAGATAAGATCGGAAACCCGGATTTACCGCAGGGGATCCGAGATAAGCTCCGAGCCCTGCATTAACCCCAGATTAACCATCGCAGTGGGGGTCCTGATTGCACGCAATTGAGCACCCTCGCTGCAATCAAAATTCAAAATTCCTGCGTTACAGGTCCTTAAAGGACCGTAAAGGTCCTTCAAGGACCCGTTGTAAAAGAAAAAAAAATTAACACTGTCACCCTGTCAATCATGGGGGTCAATACGGACCCCCATAAAACCCTCATTAACCCTGTCACTCATGGGGGTCAATACAGACCCCCATAAGCCTCTATTTTACCCCATCAGTCCCATAAGGGTAAATTAACACCATTATGGGCCTGTTATAACACAACATTAACCACATAAGTGCCATGATGGTCCTCAAGGACCATCATGACACTAAGTATAAACACTATACTGCACTATACCACTCCCAATAAAACATTAAATATTAACTAAACACCCTCTACACTAACCTATTAACATCTACACTACCTACCCCCTATTAACCACCACCACTCTAATTACAGAAAATAAAAAAGCCTAAAGTCACACAAAAAAAAAAACCTACATTACATGAAATAAAAAACCTAACTCACCAAAAAATAAACTACATTACACAAAATAAAAAAACCTAAGTCACAAAAAATAAAAAAAGGAACATTACAGAAAAAAAAACATTACAACCCCGCCCCCTCACTACAGAAAAAAAAATACACACCTGAAAAGGAAATACATATAATACAAATACATACAATACAAATACATACAATTACAATACAAATACATACAATACAATACAAATACATACAATATAATACAATACAATTACAATACAATACACCACTATCTAATATACATCACACAATCTATCTAAATAAATAGCATAATCTAATATACATCCTATCTATATAATAATACATTCCCAATCTATCTAAATAAATAGCATAATCTAATATACATCCTATCTATATAATAATACATAACCAATCTATCTAAATAAATACCATAATCTAATATGCATCCTATCTATATAATAATACATACCCAATATATCTAAATAAATAGCATAATCTAATATACATCCTATCTACATAATAATACATTCCCAATCTATCTAAATAAATAACACAATTTAATATACAATACATCCTATGCTATCTATATAAAATCCCTAGCTAACATACAATAAATGCTATCTATATATTAACTAATCTAAGTCTAAGCTAAAATAACAAAATTAAGACCACTTACTTTTGCAGATGTCCAGCCATCTACAAAAAAAAAATTTAAAAAAATTAGTGCAACACGTTTACAGTTATAAAATAAACATTCTAGACATTCTATACATTCTATACATAAATATTCTACTCACCTTTCCGCCATGTCCCGTCCGGCATTCTTTAAATCCTTCTCCGGCGCGACACCTGTTAAAAAAAAACACAACATTAATACACATACATCAAAATAAAATAAACATAATCTACATTATACTTACCTTCCCGCGATGTCTCCGGCCTCCTCCGGATCCCCTTCTGCCACGCCCTGTAAAAAAAAAAAAATATATATATATATATATACTTACATCCGCACTCCCGGACATCCCCGACGCTAATGAGGCTCCAGGAGAATTTTCCGGAAGAAAATAAGCAATGGCGCCTTCTGATTGGTTGAAAACACTGTCTATCAAATTCACCCAATCAGGAGGCACCAATGTGTGAGTCAATCAGAAAGGGATACACCCTAAAATCCCACTCTGATTGGATAATGCACCTATCAATCTTTATTTAAACCAATCACAAGGCGCAGATGCCTTCAGCCAATCACAATGGAATACACCACCACAGATGCTCCAACTCCAGAATATGCCTGCCCATCTCCTCTTGATGCCGCTAGATTTGACAGTTCAGTTCTCCCTCCTCTTCCACTGTGTGAAAATATGACAGTGGGTGAGTGGTGGATGCTGATGGGTGGGGCTCTGCAGGTTGGGGCAGCAACTTAAGACGCATGATCCACCCAAAAGTATTAGTAGATAATAGGAGGGTCAATCTGTGGGATGAGGTGGATGATGGAATAAAGTCTACCCTGGTTGATTCTGGTACTTGTTTGGTTATATTGCCCAGATGCACTTATCCTCCTACTCTTGGGAAATGTTCACCTCCTCCTTTGGTGCCTACTACTGCTTCACTTGCAGTGCTGTATAAGAGTAACTTATAATTTTTTTCGAATTCTCATAAGTATAACTTCATTTAGTGTTTCAATGTGCAGTTTTTAACTGTGGATTGCATAGGTAAGGATTAGGGGATGTCATATCATTATACAGATATTGTCTTTTTTAGTATCTTATTATTATCAATATGACGTAATACATTTTAGCATTTTAGGTGATATCTATATTGCAGCTCTTTACAGATCCATTGCTGTGTGATGTAGGGTATATCAGTGAGTAGGAGTATATGTCTGGTGATGGACCTACTTTACTTGCAGGGTTGTGGCCGGACATGGCCAGTAAAACCAGGTTTCCCGATAATGGTGCCTGTGGACACTCTGCCCTTCCGGAGATCCCCCCACGCGTTTTACTCTATGACAGCTGGGGGACAACCCCCTGTGGTTCTTGCATTGGCAGGTTTCTTAGCCATCTTTTGCTTTCTTAATGGTCCAGCAGTCATCATAGTTGTGCTTCCATAGCCAGAATATGCATTAAATCAATTAGGCACCTGTGTGGGGGAGCTTCCCTTGAAAAAATGCCCCTCTTTTAGCTTAAGCTTTAATCGATTCTGGCAAAAAAAATAAAAAAAAATAAAAAGGAAATAATGCAGTTCTCATGACTCCCACCTGGAGCTAGAGTTACAAAATGGAAGAGGAATTGGCTGTCCGACTGCAACTGCTGGGAAATGGTGAGCTTGAGTGGACATTATATATACAGTATATATAAAAAATGTATTATTTGTTTCTATACTCTGTATGGTGGAGGACTTCTCTTGCTCTTGTTGCTCACCATACACTACATGGTTGTTGTGAAAAACTCAGTCCCACAAAATCCATTGCCCAAATCAAAACCAACCTTGCACTGATGAGAGCCATTAAACTTGAAACAGTACTGTATATGAGTGGGTTTATGATTTGTGCAAAATCCAATCCTTTGCTTAGCTTTAAAGCTGTGCTACAGCAGGTATATGCATTTGAAAGAGCTATGTATTTAATAGCATTTTGGATTTCAGAGCAAGAATGCATCATCTGCTTATCTGCATGTCCCTGCCCAGTAACTCAGAATGCAGTACAATAACTGTATATCTGGGAATCCTGAGCAAGTAATAAGTTGTTCAACTGATATTTAGAGTTGCAGATGGGCTTACAAATGTATTATTTGTTTCTTTATTTTTTACAGGAATCTCTATATCAAATTTTTCATGTGGGTGGAAGGACCTATCCAAAATCCCCTCCTCGATCAGGATCATCAAGTAAGGGAACTGCAGCTGGGGGGGGGGGGGGGGGGGGGGGGTATGAGCAGACTTGGGTGATTAGAGTCAATCGGTGGTGGATGGATTTGGAGGCTTGGCTTGGAGGGTGGCCCACTGAGCTGCACACACAGAGAATCAAAGCATACTCCAACGTCCTGCAGTGACAACTTGTGGGCAAGAATTCTAATTACGTGTCATTTTCGACAACTATCCTTTAAAACATGACAGTATATTAGTTAAAAACCAATCATATATATATATATATATATATATATATATATATATATATATACTAGCGACTTGCCCGTCAAAATTGATGGTGCAATAAAATTGTAAGGCAGGTAATGCTGGTTGCCTCAGACATTATTTTTTTTGGTGGTCTGAGAACCTACGGCGCTCATTGCAAGCCTCGCGCTGAGCGCCTTTGGTGCTCATCGCATGGCTTGCAAAGAGCACCTTCGGCGCTCATTGCAAGGCTGTTGTATTTTTTTCTGATAGGCGTTTTTGCACACCGCGGCCGATGGCCTCAGTTGCTGGAATGCAGCGCCGAAGGCGCTCCATGCCAGCAACTGAGGCCCTCGCTTCTGCAAATGCGGGTCCTCGCAAAGCACTTAGGGAATGAGGCAACCTTAACGTAACATACACCCACACGCACTAGAAATCCCACTATAACGGCCAACCCGCGCGCCACTAAAAACAGTGAAAACACACCAAATACTCACAAAAACAACATAAAAAGCTTACCCATAGCAAGGGGGGGCACCCAGGACCTCTGAAAGTGAAGTTACACCTCCATTTAAGTACAAATTCCAGAGTTCACACACACGAAAATCCCCTAAGCGAGAGACAAAATGGCCGCCGAAAAAAATGAAAACGAGGATCAAAGATCCAGGACCGCTCAGCCACCTACAACTTACCCAAGAAAGGATCCGAGATAAGATCGGAAACCCGGATTAACCGCAGGGGATCCGAGATAAGCTCCGAGCCCTGCATTAACCCCAGATTAACCATCGCAGTGGGGGTCCTGATTGCACGCAATTGGGCACCCTCGCTGCAATCAAAATTCTAAATTCCTGCGTTACAGGTCCTTAAAGGACCGTAAAGGTCCTTCAAGGACCCGTTGTAAAAGAAAAAAAAATTAACACTGTCACCCTGTCAATCATGGGGGTCAATACGGACCCCCATAAAACCCTCATTAACCCTGTCACTCATGGGGGTCAATACAGACCCCCATAAGCCCTTCATTAACCCTGTCACTCATAAGGGGCAATACAGACCCCCATAAGCCTCTATTTTACCCCATCAGTCCCATAAGGGTAAATTAACACCATTATGGGCCTGTTATAACACAACATTAACCACATAAGTGCCATGATGTTCCTCAAGGACCATCATGACACTAAGTATAAACACTATACTGCACTATACCACTCCCAATAAAACATTAAATATTAACTAAACACCCTCTACACTAACCTATTAACATCTACACTACCTACCCCCTATTAACCACCACCACTCTAATTACAGAAAATAAAAAAGCCTAAAGTCACACAAAAAAAAAACCTACATTACATGAAATAAAAAACTTAACTCACCAAAAAATAAACTACATTACACAAAATAAAAAAACCTAAGTCACAAAAAATAAAAAAAGGAACATTACAGAAAAAAAACATTACAACCCCCCCCCCCTCACTACAGAAAAAAAAATACACACCTGAAAAGGAAATACATATAATACAAATACATACAATACAAATACATACAATTACAATACAAATACATACAATACAATACAAATACATACAATATAATACAATACAATTACAATACAATACACCACTATCTAATATACATCACACAATCTATCTAAATAAATAGCATAATCTAATATACATCCTATCTATATAATAATACATTCCCAATCTATCTAAATAAATAGCATAATCTAATATACATCCTATCTATATAATAATACATAACCAATCTATCTAAATAAATACCATAATCTAATATGCATCCTATCTATATAATAATACATACCCAATATATCTAAATAAATAGCATAATCTAATATACATCCTATCTACATAATAATACATTCCCAATCTATCTAAATAAATAACACAATTTAATATACAATACATCCTATGCTATCTATTTAAAATCCCTAGCTAACATACAATAAATGCTATCTATATATTAACTAATCTAAGTCTAAGCTAAAATAACAAAATTAAGACCACTTACTTTTGCAGATGTCCATTGGGATCAGCCATCTACAAAAAAAAATTTAAAAAAATTAGTGCAACACGTTTACAGTTATAAAATAAACATTCTAGACATTCTATACATTCTATACATTCTAAATATTCTACTCACCTTTCCACCATGTCCCGTCCGGCATTCTTTAAATCCTTCTCCGGCGCGACACCTGTTAAAAAAAAACACAACATTAATACACATACATCAAAATAAAATAAACATAATCTACATTATACTTACCTTCCCGCGATGTCTCCGGCCTCCTCCGGATCCCCTTCTGCCACGCCCTGTAAAAAAAAAAAAAAAAAAAAAAAAATATATATATACTTACATTCGCACTCCCGGACATCCACGACGCTAATGAGGCTCCAGGACAATTTTCCGGAAGGAAATAAGCAATGGCGCCTTCTGATTGGTTGAAAACACTGTCTATCAAATTCACCCAATCAGGAGGCACCAATGTGTGAGTCAATCAGAAAGGGATACACCCTAAAATCCCACTCTGATTGGATAATGCACCTATCAATCTTTATTTAAACCAATAACAAGGCGCAGATGCCTTCAGCCAATCACAATGGAATACACCCCCACAGGGTGATTGGTTGAAGCCTCTGCGCATTCTAATTGGTTGCACTGACAATAGCCAATCACAATGGAATACACCCTCATGTACTGATTGGTGAAGGATTTGCGCATTCTCATTGGCTACTGTTAATATCAATCAATATTACAGCCAATGGGAAGGCGCAGATGTCTTCACCAATCAGTACGTGGGGGTATATTCCATTGTGATTGGCTCATGGCAATAAAGCCTTAGGATTGGTTCAAATAAAGATGGAAAGGTGTGTTATCCAATCAGCATTGTATTTTGGGGTGTATACTTTTTTCATTGGTTAACAAATGGGGTCTTCTCATTGGCTGAATTTGATAGACAGCCATTTCAGCCAATCAGAAGCCGCCATTGCCAATTTTAGTCTGGAACACTCCATAGGAAGGTCATTAGCATCGGAGACATCCGCCAGGGCGGATGTGTGTGGTTTTTTTTTTTTTTTTTTTTTAAAGGCGGGGATGCTTCCGGAGAAGGCGAGGAGGCCGGAGACATGGTGGAAAGGTAAGTATAATGTAGATTGTGTTTATTTAACTTTGCTTTATGTTTACTAATGTTATGATTTTTTTTACAGGAGTACCGTCGGACAAGACGCAAAGATGGCGACAGAACATGGCGGACGGAACATGGAGGACGTGACATGCTGGGACGTGACATGCTGGGAAGATGAGTATAATATTTTGAATATTTAGAATGTTTAGAATGTTTAGAATGTTTAGGTATTTCATGTAAACGTGTTGTATTAATTTTTGGAATCTTTTTTACCGTAGGTTGCTGATCTCAAGAAACATCTCAAAGGTAAGTGGTCTTAATTATTTTATTGTAGCTTACACTTAGGGTAGCTATATATATATAGATAGCATGTATTGTATATTACACAGATAGGGGGATGTATTATTACATAGTATTGTATATTACATAGTGGGATGTATATTACATTATATAGTGGCATGTATATTAGATAGTGGCATGTATATTAGATAGTGGCATGTATATTACATAGGGTTGTATTGTATTTTATTTAATTGTATTGTATTGTATTTTATTTAATTGTGTTGTATTGTATTATATGTGTGTATTATATGTATTTCATTTTCAGGTGTGTAATTTTTTTTTTAATTTTGTAGTGACGGGAGGTTGTAATGCATTTTTTTATTTTCTGTAATGTTCCTTTTTTATTTTTGGTCACTTAGGTTTCTTTTTTTGGTTCTGTAATGTACATTTTTTATTTTTGGTGATTTTAGTTTTTCTTATTTTATGTCATGTACATTTCTGCTTTTTGTAAGTTACTTGAGGCACACAGTACACTCACATTGTGTGACAAACAGCATTTCAACACTTTCTTTTATTGACCGTCATTTTTTGACGGGCAAGTCGCTAGTTTATGTATATTGTGTATGAGGGAACATTTTATTATTACAGTGCCTTGCAAAAGTATTCACCCCCTTGACTTTTTACCTATTTTGTTACATTACAGCCTTAAGTTCAATGTTTTGTTAATCTGAATTTTATGTGATGGATCAGAACACAATAGTCTAAGGTAGTGAAGTGGAATGAGAAAAATATATACATAAAACTATTTTTTAGAAATAGAAAATAGAAAATTGGCATGTGCGTATGTATTCACCCCCTTTGTTATGAAGTCCATAAAAAGCTCTGGTGCAACCACTTACCTTCAGAAGTCACATAATTAGTGAAATTATGTCCACCTGTGTGCAATCTAAGTGTCACATGATCTTTCATTACATATACACACCTTTTTTGATGATCCCCAGGAGCACCATCAAATCTATCATAACCAAATTGAAAGAACACGGCACAACAGCAAACCTGCCAGAGACGGCCGCCCACCAAAACTCGCAGACCGGGCAAGGAGGGCATTAATCAGAGAGGCAGCAAAGAGACCTAAGGTAACCCTGAAGGAGCTGCAGAGTTCCACAGCAGAGACTGGAGTATCTGTACATAGGATGACAATAAGCCATACGCTCCATAGAGTTGGGCTTTATGGCAGAGTGGCCAGAAGAAAGCCATTACTTTCAGCAAAAAACAAAATGGCACGTTTTGAGTTTGAGAAAAGGCATGTGGGAGACTCCCAAAATGTATCGAGGAAGGTGCTCTGGTCTGATGAGACTAAAATTGAATTTTTCGGCCATCAAATAAAACGCTGTGTCTGGCGCAAACACATCACATCACCCAAAGAACACCATCCCCACAGTGAAACATGGGGGTGGCAGCATCATGCTGTGGGGATGTTTTTCAGCAGCTGGGACTGGGAAACTGGTCAGAGTTGAGGGAAAGATGGATAGTGCTAAATACAGGGATATTCTTGAGCAAAACCTGTACCACTCTGTGCATGATTTGAGGCTAGGACGGAGGTTCACCTTCCAGCAGGACAATGACCCCAAACACACTGCTAAAGCAAAACTTGAGTGGTTTAAGGAGAAAACATGTAAATGTGTTGGAATGGCCTAGTCAAAGCCCAGACCTCAATCCAATAGAAAATCTGTGGTCAGACTTAAAGATTGCTGTTCACAAGCACAAACCATCCAACTTGAAGGAGCTGGAGCAGTTTTGCAAGGAGGAATGGGCAAACATTCTAGTGGTAAGATGTGGTAAGCTCATAGAGACTTATCCAAAGCGACTTGGAGCTGTGATTGCCGCAAATGGTGGCTCTACAAAGTATTGACTTTAGGGGGGTGAATAGTTATGCACATTGACTTTTTCTGTTATTTTGTCCTATTTGTTGTTGGCTCCACAATTTTAAAAAAAATACCATCTTCAAAGTTGTGGGCATGTTCTGTAAATTAAATGATGCAAATCCTCAAACAATCCATGTTAATTCCAGGTTGTGAGGCAACAAAACATGAAAAATGCCAAGGGGGGTGAATACTTTTGCAAGGCCCTGTATCTTTTATTAGTATCGCGCCCACATATTCTGCAGCGCTGTACAAGGGAGTAGAACCAGGACATATACAATATTGACAACATGCAGAAAATGGAGGGCCCTGTTTTGAGCTTTAAGTCTTGTAAAAAGTGCTTTTTCCCAAAGCACACCACAAGATTAGACACTCGCCACTTACAATCTAAGGTAATGGAAGAATGTCACATTCTATATATATATCTGCAATGTTGTGGGGCTGTGTAGGTAAATAGCCCTCCACGTACAGTATATAAATTGTACATTTGTGTTCACATTTGAATGTGTAAAATAAATTTAAAAAAACTTGCTTCCTGCTCAGAATTCCAAGAAATACAGTAATTACACTGCACTCTGGGAAGCTGTGTAATAACTGTATTTCTCAGAATTCTGAGCAGGAAGCAAGTTTTTTTAAATTTATTTTACACATTCAAATGTGAACACAAATGTACAATTGATATACTGTACGTGGAGGGCTTTTATTGCTCTTTTACCCACCATACATTAAATAATTGTTGTGGTGAACTACCTATTGAAAATATCCACTACACAAGCTGGGGACGGCTGTCCGCGGGTATGATGCCCAGCTTGTGTATATTCCAACCTTGGCTTTGCATAAAAGCTGTGTAATGCAGTGGGCATAAGCTTAAAGAAAACCATGTTTAAAATCATTGTGGAAAGAAGAAGGAAGCATTTGTGGCACATTTGCATGTCCCTGCTCAGCTTCCCTGACTGCAGTGTAATAACTGTATTTCTCGGAATACTGAACAGGAAGCAAGTTTAACTTGTTTTTTAGACATTCAAATGTGAACACAAATGTACTATATATATATATATATATATATATATATATATATATATATAGCGACTTGCCCGTCAAAAATGACGGGGCAATAAAATTGTAAGCCATGGCAATGCTGTTTAACACACAATGTAAAGGACCTTCGACGTTCATTGCAAGCCTTGTGCTGAGAGCCTTCGGCACACATAGCGAGTCGCTCAGTGTAAAGCTATGGCAATGCTGTTTGACACACAATGTAAAGCTTTTTATAATCTGAGGACCTTCGGCGTTCATTGCGAGCCTCGCGCTGAGCACCTTCGGCTCTCATAGCGATCCGCTCTGCATGTTTACTTTTGTTCCTTTGAGCGCCTGCCTTGTGCTCCCCTGACAAACCCAGATATAAATGTACATTT
Source organism: Discoglossus pictus (assembly GCA_027410445.1). Lineage (NCBI taxonomy): Eukaryota > Metazoa > Chordata > Amphibia > Anura > Alytidae > Discoglossus > Discoglossus pictus. The sequence goes on along the minus strand of CM050171.1, from coordinate 45,334,623 downwards.
TTTTGTATAATTATTAATTATTTACTTAATAAAATAATATACTTTACCTATTTGTAGCTGACATATGCAGCAATGAATAGCCTGAAGAGCTAACAGCCTTATTAAATTGCAATTCAGCAAATTCTATAGGGCTCTATATAAGCACACAGGATATTTTTTTTACAGAAGCTTTTAGTTAGTGAAGACCTTGCTTTTGGATAGAAGTTCACTGACTAAAAACTTCTGTAAAAAAAATATGCTATGTGCTTATATAGAGCCCTTTTAAATTTACCAAATCGCAATTTAATAAGGCTATAAGTACCTATTTCTATTTTCCAGCAGCATACAATGTACATTTGGCCTGTTGGAGCTGTGAGGAGAAAGTGTCATCAATGTCCCAGGTGTGCATTAGAAAAAAGGAAGGGTGCGCAAGGGCAAACCGTTGCTTTAGTTGTGTAAATCTCCATTTGAGATTTGTAGTGTTAGTGTTGTAAAATGGAGTAGTTTGTCTATGTGCTACGCTGGTGTGTAACGTTTTCCGTGCTGGCTAAGTGTGTATTTTAGTACCTTGTACGTCTCTGGCAAAAGTCTTACGTGTCTGGCAGTGTTTTGAGTATTTTGGGGTCGTGTAGCCTCGTTTTAATTTATTTAGTCCGCCATTTTTTTCCTTGCTTAGGCAATTTCAAATTGTGTAAACTCATTAAATTGTACTTTAATTAGCATGCAACCTTAGTGGCAGATGTCCTGGCTGTCCCCCTATGCTCTGTGTGTTTTTTTTTTGTGTTTTTTTGTTGTATTCTTTTTGTTTTGTATTTGAATATACGCATTTCATCCGTTAACCTCGTATTTTTTAGACCTCGTATTATTTTATTCTAAGTTTTGCGGGTCGTAATTAAAAGTTGTACGTCCTTGTCAGTGTTTTCTGAGCTTTGGGGTCGTTGAGCCTCGTTTTCATTTTTTTCGCCACCATTTTTTTTTTCTTGCTTAGTCGATTTTGAAGTGTCTAAACTGCCTAAAATCTACTTTAATTTGCATGCAACCTCACCCCCAGAGGTCCTGGCTGTCCCCCCGTGCTGTGTGTGATGTTTTTGTATATATTTGTTTTAATTTTCATTGTTTTTGCAAGTCCTGCGGCTCGTATTTTCTTTGGTGTAAGTCTGTATTTCTTCTTTACGCATTTTTTTTTCTAAAAGACCCGCAGGTTGTATATTTTTTTTTTTCTAAGTCCCGCTGCGTGGTGTTTTTTTTTGCAAAGTCGTGCTTTTCTGGGGTTTATTTGTCCCAGCGAGCTCGCAAAGTGTGACGACGATTCGCAGTTTGACAACTATTATATTGCCCAGAAGCAGATATCTTGCATCAGGAAATGTAACCATATCTCTCCAAAAATGATAACACCCCTTTCACACACACAACTTCTTCCTATGTATCATGAATTTCCCCAGGGCCCAGCAAAAGCATAAAATTATTTTTTTTCAATTTAAAAGCTAGGTGTATGACTTTTATCATGATTACTTACGCTATACTGTAGTTAAACATTTTTTTTTTTAACTATTTCGGTTTTCATTGTGCTTTAATTCTCATAATTACTATTTGCTATAGAAGTGACCATTTTATGTGTTTGTGTAACGTATGTCTGCTGCCCTCCTATGGAAATATATAAATAATATGGCCCGCCATCAAATGTATTTAATAAAGTAATTGCTTGTAATGTGTATGAGTAGTTATGTTGTTAAAATGGCTGTTATGAGGAAATGTGTGTGATTTACTCAGCAAGAGAGAGATATACACACAGAAAAAGGGGAACATTTGTGTGTGCATACCTTGAGCATGCACTCACAGGGGCTCCTCTGCTTCACTGCCTAGGGGCTCCAAAAAGGTAGATCTGGCCCTGGGTGCTTAAACTCATAGTGGTGCTTTGCACAGCATGCCACTGCTTTACTATATAAACTATATCATCTGCCACTATCCTAACCCTAAACAATAACCTTATCCTTAAACCATAACCCCTAACCCTAACAAAATAGGAACGGCCCCAAAAATGTATGTGCTATGTTTTTTATTACCTGTATACTAAAAGTGTAGGGTACAATAGTACCACACTAATGGGATGGGGTACATAACGGGGTGTATATGTGGTGAGTATGTAGTATGTGGGATGCAAAAGGGGTACTGTATGTGTGTTGTTTGAAGTAAGGAGTATGTAGAAAGGTATTATGGGTACAGGTATGTTTTAGGGTAGGGTGATTATGGGGTATTGGGTAGATTGGATATGGAGCAGGTGAGACCTCTAAATGTTTTATAGTTATTAATAATACTGAGTATGTAGACTGTGTATAACTTAAGTGAAACATGTAATGTAGAAACAAGAACCACCACCTACCCTCTCTAAAGCTCCTTCTCTCCCTTGCAAATATCCTAAAAAAAACTCCTGTGATCGGTGGGTTAACTCACATAGTATGGCACAGTCAATGTTTGAGCTGAAACATGAAGCTTTATAGACTCAATAATATTCCAATATTTAAGAACTTTCATTAACCTGACTGGCATTGCTAAGGAGACAACCCCCCTGGCTATGTAAACCTAAGTTCCTACATGAGTTAGTCTATCGGACAATTTAATAGCTCAGTAAATTCTCTTGTAAGAAAACCCACAGGGCTGAGACAGTCTTACAGGAGTTTGTACAGGAGCCATGTAATGGAGCCCAAAATAAGTCCACAGTCATTTGATGCAGGTTCTATAGCTGGAGCCAGAATAACTTTAGTTGGCAAATATGTCACCTAAAGAAGAACAATTGATAATGTCAACATTCCAAATGCTATGTGTATCAATATATACTCATACACAAGAATTATAGAAAGTACAAATAAATAATTAATTTGCCAACCCGGGACGTTGGATCTACACTGTTTAGGATACCATTATTTGTTAAACTGCATTAATGTATTCATATGAACAGATACTGTACATTGCTGCAACCAGAGGAAGTTCCACATGGGTTCTGTGCAAAAGGATCTGTGGCAAATCATTTCTGGAGGAGACAAATGCCCTTTGTAGGTGTAACATGAAGCTTGATAGGGTAAATAAGTACATTGTGTAATACATAAGGTAAAATGTCTTGATTTTGTTGCTTCTGTAGAGTGACCCTGAAATGTTAGACTTTGTATTTCACAGCTTTTAAAGCATTTTGTCCTAAGGACAGCATTGGTTTGCTCATCAAAATGAGTGCGAGAGAGTTAATTAAGTGTGAAGCAAATATAATCTTAATCAACTCTGGGAGATCACCAGGATCAGCTGGGCACCCCAGAGACAGTATTGTGTTATATACAACATTGCTAGTTGGAAGAATGACCTTGAGAGAGCGACCTGCCCCTCTTGCCCTCAACTAAATGCATTTTCTTCAATCTATTTTTTCATTTCTTGGCTAAAATGTACATGCATGTCATATCTGTACCAGAAGTTCTACTCACTATGGTCCCTGCTACAGATGTTCTTAACCGACTTTCTTAACTTATAACTTATGTAAGCAAAGATCTTTATCTTCTCTGGTTCAAGTTGTTGACCTTGTGGTGTATCACCAAATTAATATTACACAAGGTTCGTCTACATTAAAAGGTATTTATTAAAAGGCAGATAACACAATACTATAAATGTATTACAAACACAACAGCCCAGACCCACGGAGCAACACCCCCTTTTAAATCTATCTACCTATATATATATAGTAATTCCCTTCCCCAAACGCTTGATCTTACCCACGGTCAGACCATTGACATCATCACCACCATCAACCATCACCAACACCACCCAGCAAGCAAACAGGAAACAGCACCAGTTTCCTGCCTGGATATATCCTTAGTTGAGATGATGTAATTTACATCACATCCTGTCCATGACTTCCTTTAGCAATTGTGGGAGGGAAGTAAAGATTCTCAGCCCTCCTACAAAGGCCTGTTTAAATTACCATTCAAGGAAGACAAGTTACCACATTCCCTCACTTTTTCTTCTTCTATGTTGCTCAATTTTCTAGTTATCCCTCTATTACAGGAGAACCTAGTGGGAGCAAAAACCTGATATACAGGAGAAATTCAACCCACCGTCCCTCCGGAATAGTTCCCTCAGCGACATAAGTTCTCCTGTACTTTCCTATGGCTGTCAATCCACATATTACACAAAAAATAGAATTTATAGAATTTAGGTGAGAGTGTGTGATAAATGTTTATGTATGTGCAATGTAAAACTTTATTGAAGAATGTATGAGAGATTATATATCCTCCTTGCAAGTTTCATTGCCACACAAAAGTATATTATTATAATTGTCGTTAATACTTGAATGAACATGAGTACCAGCGACAGTGTTCGTAGGACTGGATGTGTCTCTGACTCATGAAGTTCCAAGGTAAAAAGCTTCATTGTCAAATTTGTCCAATCTGCATTTGCAGTAAAATTGATCATTTCAGTGGTAAGGTTTCTTGATGGAAATACCATGATACAAGACCCTTCTTCCACCAAACATATTTCATCAACTGTCCTATATTCAGAGTGGCCGATAAAGCATGCAATGTCCCCTATGCGGATCACCTCTTGCACCAGGTTTTCTTTTATCAACTGCACCCAGCCATCCTCCTCAGCTCCTTTCTCCCAAACACAACTGCACAGCCATCGGTGTTGAGATTTCCTGCAACAGCTTTCATCCATCTCCAATCCTGTAATAGTGGCCAGTCTTTTTGATGGGAAGTGTTGCCTGTAGATTCCATCACTTAACGTGCCAATGCTATGTATGAAGTTCAGTTGCTCTGCCTGCCCCTCCCAGCGGGGAATTGCCAGGATTAGTCCTATTGTCCCAGATTGTAGTCCATGTGGCATCCATTGATCTGGGCCTTCAATATAGCTGTATTTAAGATTGTCCTCAGTGATGTCCACTCCTTTTCTTTTCAATGACGTGATAATCCTTGTTGCATTGATTTGTCTTGCCCACTTGTTTTCCTGGATGTCTTTAATAGTTTCCTTTAAATCTGCCAACAGCTTTCCTCCAATCATAGAACAGAAAATGGCAGTTCCCACTATTTCATTCTTAATGCTGTTAGCAATGGAAGCAATATTTTCCTCAACTAGATGCAGGTTGTTGGCAATGGTGTGTATGTCATCAACATTGTCTGTCAGTCTACTCACTATAAGGGAGTCAGCTACTCCACCTGTTTTCATAGCATGTCCCATGCCATCAGTAAGGGAGTTTATCCGGCTGTTCACTCCAATGATGTCTGCTGAATTCCATACTCCCAATCCAGTTCCGACTCCTCCTAAAAGGGCTGCAAGTGTGTCCCGTTTTTCTCGACTCCCTGCTCCGGTCCACTCAATGATGGTCTCTTGTATACTTTGCTTAAACCACTGCCGCTGTGATTCCGGGCACTTTGGAGGAATAGAAAAATCATTAAAATTTAGAATTATTGGGTAGTAAGTCCACCCAACCCCTTGCACAACTGTTTCATGTGTTGGTACCACCACCAATCCGCCTATTGGCCATGGTACCTTCTTCTGATCTTTACAACGTTGCAGCTCCTTTACAGAGACAAATACTTCATCTATTGTTAGAACACACCCCTTTCCAGTATCAAAATTGCAGAATTCCTCTAGGTCAGGCTGGGCAGCTATAACTGCAGCGTCCCATTCTCCACCTTCTTCTAATGTTAAGTTACTCACTACTACTGTAATATTTGTAACCCTCCCTTGTACCTTTGTTGTTATTTTAGTCCTTCCTTTAAAGTTTCCTGTATTCATTATCTGTCCATATCTTATAACCCATTCCAAGTTATGTCCCTCTATACTTTTTATTGGAGCTCTAAGAGCTAATCCCCTGGTACTATTATGTGGCAAAATAATGTTTACTTGTAACCCTCCGCCCTCTTTTACTTCCAATTCCCTGGGCCAAATAAATCTATCTGCTTGAACATAATGTAACTCCAATCTTTTCAAACTCTTTCCCTTATTTGCGGTATCTTCTGGCCTTATTGCCTGTCTCCCCATTCCTACTGTGATACAGCTTATACTTATCCATCCTGTAACAAGGATCCACCACAATCTTCTGTTGACACGCATCTTCATTCTTATACGGCCTTGCTCTGTGGGAACACTAGATTCCATCATTAGAAACATATACATAACAAAAACAACAGGGGCTATTCTTTTTGCAAGTTTGTTCACGGCCCTGTAATCAATGGTAAGTCTCCATGATGAGGCTGCTTTTTCATCTCCATTCCCTTTTAACACAGCTTTTCTCACAGGCCAACATGGTGAGTTACATGCATACCCATTTCCAGATTTAATTATTCCACTTCTCTCCAGTATTTCTATCATCTTGGTGATTGGTGCCACTGATTCTCTTGGGACTGGATATTGCTTTTGCCATTGTGGGTCTCCTCCTTCCAAAAAGACCATTCCTTTCATTCTTCCACAGTCTAATTTATCTGTAGCCCAAACAGGTATGTCTTGGATTAGCTTCTGCAGCCATTCTGGTTGTCCGTCTAGTTTCAGTTTGTTTTTTTCCAGACTTTTTATCGGAGAGACAATATATGCCATTGGGAGCACAACCCCTTTCGTCAACTCTGTACTTACCTGATTCACCTTTTCTGGCTTCCACAAACAAAAATTGGCAAGATCTAAAATGAAATTTCCTTATTTTTAAACTTCTATCCCCAATATTTCCTCTGGCCAACCCACTATTGCTTCTACTTGTATTGTTTTTTCTCCAACTGCTACATCAATTGGACCTGCTCTAACCTCCTGTGGATTCCCAGTAACTCCCATACTACTTACTGAAGAATCCCCATTTTTGACCCTGTTGGTCATTGTAACTGCTGCTCCTGTATCTACCAACATATTTTTCCCTACCCCTGCGATGACTGTATAACTGGTAGGCCGACCTGCCTCATCCATGGTTAAATTAGCTGAGTGAATGAGATGCTGAGGCGCAGGGGTTGGGATTTGTCATTGTGACTCATTTCTACTCCGTCCCTCTTTTATAACACTATATTGCATCTTTGCCTCACTTTCCTTCAATTTCCTCTCTGACTCAGCTACCTTGTTTTTAAGTATGTGATTTTCCTCTTCTATCCTATCCTTCTGTCTCCTGAGTTCCCAATAGCCCATGTTACCGTTTCTCTCTCCCTCCTGATTAGCCCTCCAGTTGCTGCCATCCCTATTCCTATAGTCCCTAGGTGGATCTCTCCATCTTTTGTCAAAGTTCTGTTTTGGTCTCCAGTTTTGATCATCCTTCTTGTTCTGGGGTACATCCCACGTCTGGTTTCTCCAATTACCATCTATATCTCTACCAGACTCGACCTTAAATGTTCTTACAGCTGAAACAGAGCAGGCCTGTTCTGTGAAAGGATGCTTGATCCACCACGTATCAGCTCTAGTTAGTACCATTTCCAAGTCTGTTGGTGTTGGATCAAAAAGCCTGATAAATTCTTGACACTCCCGGGGAAGGGCTTCCATTACTTTTGCTATATGTTCTGGTGAGCCCAGCACTAGAGGCTGTTGAGGTTGTCGTAGAGTATACCAAAAAAATATCCTTTGAGCTACCTCTCTAGGACCATCTATTGGCCTCATGGTAATATTTGCTATTTCTTTTTCTATGCTAAGTAGATAGAAATTAGTTGCAGCAATTCTTCCTGCCTGATCAGACACACTGTTATTAAATCCCAATAGTCTACTAGCCAAAGGACCCATAGCGTATTCTAACAGTTCTGTCCATTCCTCTAAGTTAAGACCTCCTTTTTTAGCTCTATCTGCTCCCCTCATAAACCAATGTGTAAACGTATTAAAGTTGTTAGTTGGCATACTTCCCCACCATTTCTGGAAATTGTCTTTATCTGCCATAGACATCGGTCGAGTCTGCATAGAAAATCCTGTAGGTGTTTGCCTTGCATTAAATAATTCTGAAACAATAACTGGTGCTTGTGGTATGGTATCTACTTGTGGAACAGAATAACATAAGAAATCTTTTCTATCTTGGTTCATTTTCGGCACTGGTTCTTTATTTTGTGCCACAAACATATCCAGATCTGGATATATTTTGGCAATGTCTCTGACTCCTTTTATCCCTTCTAACTTTGTTTTATTTTTATAGTCCATTATTATGTTTTGAAGTTCTGTTATTTTTACTCCATAAACATCCCTCTGCTTTTCTATTTCCCTTAACTCCCTTTCTAGTTCCCCAACAATTGTAGTTGTTCTCAAAGCTGCAATTTTTAAACAATCCCTTTTGTCCATTGCTTCCTCCATTTTATTTGTTGTTTCCAAATTATGCTGCCGTAATTCTACAACTAAGTCTATTAGGCCTCCTATTGTGGCTACAACAGCTTGTGTGACCAAACTTTTTCTCTTCTTTGTTCTATACTTTTTGTTATTTACAATTTGTGTTAGAACATCCATTAATCTCTTTTCTTTTTCACTGTCTGGGTTTGCTGGCTCTGGAAGCTCATATGGACCATCATGTTTTTGAATATGTTTCCTAAAGTACTCACGCACTTCTGTGGGAAAGTATTTGGCCCCTTGAAAAGACATTCCTACTCTTTTACTCACCCAAGTAAGAATCCAAATCAATTTGCGACTAAAGTAGCATGCTTCTGAGTAGCCAACAATAGTTGATGACTATTCAGTAGGCCAGGTGTAATATGTAGAAAAATAGATTAGTACCCACAATGCAAATTATACTTACCTTAGTATGGTGAAGGTAATACTTGCTAATTAACATAAAATATAATAGCAAGGCCTGCAGGGTAGGAGATAAACCCGAACTAGGATATGCAAGACACCCAAAATGTATAAGGTATGGAAGCCTATAGTGTATTAAAATGCACGCCTGAAATAATATATATATATATATATAATATTTAAAATGGTTTATTTATTATTTTTCTCCAGGCCTGTACTATGATAAAGGACTAGAGAAAGAAAAAGAAAGAAGAGAAAAAAAAAAAAAAAAAAAAAAAAAGTATTAACAAACTCAGGTATTTGAAACACACAACAAACTAATTGTGGCCTGGTGCCCAAGCTTGTATATTAAAAATGGAGGCTTGAATTAGCATTTAATTACACAAAGAAGCCGCATGGATTCTATTCAAATGCAGGGCTAGGCCTGAGGCTTATCCTAGACTCCACACACAATCAGCACTTGATTTCCCATGCAGAGGATAATTAGACAAAGTACTTTTTTTCCTTCCCCACAAAAAAAAATAAATAAATAAATAAATAAATCTGACTATCTATTAATGTGATATTACCTCATAAATAACCTTTGTAGAAGTCTAAAATTCGTGGTCGCCAAATGTGGTGTATCACCAAATTAATATTACACAAGGTTCGTCTACATTAAAAGGTATTTATTAAAAGGCAGATAACACAATACTATAAATGTATTACAAACACAACAGCCCAGACCCACGGAGCAACACCCCCTTTTAAATCTATCTACCTATATATATATAGTAATTCCCTTCCCCAAACGCTTGATCTTACCCACGGTCAGACCATTGACATCATCACCACCATCAACCATCACCAACACCACCCAGCAAGCAAACAGGAAACAGCACCAGTTTCCTGCCTGGATATATCCTTAGTTGAGATGATGTAATTTACATCACATCCTGTCCATGACTTCCTTTAGCAATTGTGGGAGGGAAGTAAAGATTCTCAGCCCTCCTACAAAGGCCTGTTTAAATTACCATTCAAGGAAGACAAGTTACCACAGACCTTACCAAGGAATGACAAATACTTCCACTAGTCCTGCTCCAATATTTATAGCTCTGAATGTATTATGATGTCACTGCTGATAGTATTATGAGGTCTCTGGTGAGGATCATAACATTATGAACTCATAGTCAACTTCCAATCTAGCAATAGCCACACAGTTTTTGAGAGGTGGATCTCTTATGGAACTTTAACGGTATTATGCTCTAATAATGTTCCATTATTTTTTTATATTAGTACAATACATGTCATTAATGTAATTTCCTTTCCATCTGGGTATCTATACTCTGCAACTTTGTATCTAATCTGATTACCTCAGCAAAGCAGATCCTCTTTTTACATTAATAATTGATACAAAGCAACTTAAATATTATTTGTTTTCTGTTATTACAATTAAGATTAATGCACATTCTTACTAAACTGAAAAAAACAAGCCCACATAATTCAGTCATCAGAAAATCTCAAGAACATTGTAGTTTGGAATTTGTAAAACAATCAGAATTTCTAGAAACATGCATTTTAAGAATTTTGTTAAAAGCTTGCTTGAGAGACATTTCTAGTAAGAAAAATAAACAATACTAATAAAACATGACCCTAAAATTCATCATCCAAATCGGCCAATGCAAACACTATGGGCCTCATTCAATTGCAAGACCGCAACTCATGATGTACAGGCTGTATGTCTGTGGGCTTGAACTTTGCTACAATTAGGGAGCTGTTCAATTAAACAAGACCGCAAGTCCCAGGCCGAAGCCTCAAGCCCGTAAAGGTGATTTTTGAGAGCAGTATCTTCCGGTTTTATTATTTTAATAATATTCTATTCTATTTTTTTTTTATCGTTAAATTCTTTCTGAGATTTAAAATGGAGGGAGGGGAGAGGACTGGAGAGGTGGGAAGGAGGAGAAGAGGGGAGGCAAGGAGGAGAGAGAGTTGGCTCTGGGGAGTGGTGGAGGAGAGGAGGAGGTGAGGAGTGGTTGAGGAGAAGAGGAGGAGGAGGAAAGTGGAGGAGAAAGGAGTGGAGGAGGTGGAGAGTGGAGAAGAGGAGGTGGAGGGAGTGGAGGAGAGGAGGAGGAGAGGAGGAGGAGAGTGACAGAGTGGATAGAGTAGAGGAGGTGAGTGGTGGAAGGGTGCCCATAGAGATAGGCACATCTAGTACAGGGACAGAGGGGGAAAGGCCTGATCCCCGGGGGTTAGTTTGGAAAAAGGGACAGGCCTCAAGGGCAGTTGAGGGAGCAAAGGATCCCCGTCCAAAGCAAGGGCAAGAGGCTTAAAGCAAGATCAGGGCCCTGAACTACATGCACCAGGAAAATGTGGTCCTCCTTTTTACCGTCCGTGGAGGCCAAGGTTATCCTTGCGGGGTTGAAGGAAGTTAGGCCCAAGCCTAGCACCCAGGCATTAAAAGGAGGTAGCAGCCGCAGTAACAGCAGTGGGAAAAGCAGAAAGGGATGTAAGGTCTGTGAAGCACAGGTTTGATGACATCAGGGCCAAGGTGAGGAGGATGATGGCCATGGAGGACAGTCAAGCTGCAGCACCAAGTGGTGGCCCCAGAGTAACAGTCAGTTACCACGAGTGGGAGAGGGTCGCCAAGAATCTATTGAGCCAGTTGTCCCCCACTGGAGCTTCAGGCCTGGTGGACAAGCAGGAACCAGCCTCAATGTCAGGTGAATATGACATACACCAACATGGCACCACATGTAATTCACACACACTACACATGTACATGATGACCAACAAGGACAATGACATGACAGCTCTATGGAATTAACATGGGATAGAAGGATCAGTCATGCATCATTAAAGCCATGATGCTAAAAAATCACTGACATTCGTGGGCACAACAACAGTAATCATAGTTACATAGCTATATAGTTATTGAGGTTGAAAAAAAGACTTTCACTCCATCAAGTTCAAACTTTTAAGATCTCCTCTGATCTGCAATATGTGGATTAGTTGTTAATTGATCCAGAAAAAGGCAAACAGAAAAAAAAAACAAGTGAAACTTAAACAAATGGGGGAAAAAATGTAATTCCTTCCTGACCCCAGATACTGGTGGTCGGATTACTCCCTGGATTAATACTATCTCGCTCTAATTATCCAGGAGAACACTGAATGCCCTTTTTAATTAAAAATAAATCCAGTCCCCTTTTAAAGTTATCTATCGAATCCGCTGTCACCATCTCCTCTGGTAGAGAATTCCACAGATTAACCACCCTTACTGTGAAGAACCCTTTTCTTTCTTTAAGGTTGAATCTTTTTACTTCTAACCTCAAAGAATGTCCTTGTGTCAATTGAAAACCTTTTGGCACAAAAAGCTCACTTGGCAAAACTTTATACTGACCATGGATGTATTTATATAAGGTAATCATATCTCCTTTTAGTCTTTCTTCATTAGTTAGCATCTTTATTCCCCTTATTAGTCTTGTAGCCCTTCTCTGTACGTTTTCCAGCTCTAAAATGTGCTTCTTATAAGGAGGTGCCAAAATCGTACTGCATTTTCCAAATGAGGGTGTACTAGGGATTTGTATAAAGGCAGAATTATATTTGCTTCCCTTGATTATATACCCTTCTTAATACATGCTAATATTTTATTTGACTTTGCAGCTGCTGCTTGGCCTTGAGCACTGTTACCTAGGTGATTTTCAAAAGTACTTCCAAATCCCTTTCCATATCTTATAACCCTATATTTGCTCCATTAAGATAAAAAAGATTGCATGGTTATTTTTCCTTCCCAGATGCATAACTTTACATTTATTCGTATTAAATCTCATCTGCCATTTATGTAAATCCCTTTGGAGGGAAAGTACATCATTATCTGATTGAATTACCTTGTACAACTTTGTGTCAACAGCAAAAATGGAGACACTACTTTCCAGTCCCACCTTCAAGTCATTAATAAATGTGTTAAAAAGGAGAGGACCTAATACTGAACCCTGAGGAACCCCACTTACCACATTAAACCAATCTGAGCATGTTCCATTTACCACAACCTTTTGCTTCGTGTCTTATAGCCAGCTCTCGATCCATGAGCACATATTTACTGCAATTCCTGTATCCCTTAGTTTGCACAATAGTCTGCCTTGATGAAGGTTCCTACTAAGCTCCTCGTAGAATCTAATTAGATTTGTTTGACATAACCTATCCCTCATAAATCCATGTTGACTCCTACTTATAATCCTGTTCAAATAGACATATTCTTGGATATTATCCCTTATTAACCCTTCTAAAATCTTTCCCACTACAAAAGTTAGACTCACTGATCTATAATTCCCCGGATTTGCTCTTGCTCCCTTCTTAAATATAGGTATCACCACTGCTTTTCGACAGTCATCTGGTAGCAACCCTGTGTTGAGTGAATCTTTAAAAATTAAATAGAATGGTTTGGCTATTACAAAAACCAGTTACCTCAGTACCCTTGACTGTATTCCATCAGGATCTGGGGCTTTATTAACATTTATTTTTCCTACCTCTTTTGGATTTCTTCCTGCTTTAACCAATTTTTTGGTGAAGATAGTGTAGCTCCATTATGTCACAGTGTCCCCACAACTGGTACCTTGTGTATACCAAAGAAAATAATCTATTTAGCTCATCTGCCTTTTCCTGGTCACTAATATTCAGGTGGCCTGTGTCACATTGTAATGTTCTTATAGCTTCCTTCCTGGCCTTCTTTCCATTAACATACATAAAAAAAATGTTAGGGTTAGTCTTACTCTCTTTTGCAACAAAGTTTTCATTTTCTATTTTAGCCAGTCTAATAGCCCTTTTGCAAGCCTTGTTGATTTCCTTGTACTTGCGTAAATCAGTCTCTGACGCCTCTTGTTTGAATAATTGAAATGCCTGTTTTTACCCCGTATCTTGATCTTTAAATCATTGTTAAGACACATTGGATGTGATTTACTCCTTTTACTTTTATTCCCACATGAAATATGGTGATAAATATGTATATTTTATTCAATCTAAAATGAGACTGTGTTGTGATCACTGTTTCCCAAAGGTTGCCCTATTTCAACATTTGATACCATATCAATATTATTTGTGATGACTAAATCAAAGCCTCATTTCTAGTAGGTTCTTGCATAACCTGGGCCATATAATGATCCCTGAGTGTATGCAAGAACCTGCTCCCCTTAGCTGAACTGCTGTTCTCATTTATCCCTCCTCCCCTTTTACCATTTCCCCTCTCTTTCCTAAATAGGTTATAACCATCCAGATTAACAGTCCAGTCATGAGATACATCCCACCATGTTTCGGTAATGCCCATTAAATCCCATTTTTGATTAATTGCCAATATTTCTAACGCTCCCATTTTTCATGGAAAGCTTCTGGCATTAGTAAGCATACATCTTATATTATGAGTTTGTAGTTTTTAAGTGCCTACCTCTGTACATGAGTTACTTAGTAATACCTCCCTATTGACTATACTAACCCTCCCCCATCTCCTCCCCCATGAGTAGTTAACTCATCCCTTATCCCCTCTACACGTTCTACTCCATTACATTCATCTAGTCCCTCCCTCCACCTACTAGTTTAAAAACTCAATATAGCAGGGATGGATTGCACCTTAATGATGAGGGAGCACAAAAGCTCCCTCATCATTAAGGTGCAATCCATCCCTGCTATAGAGATTGTACCCAAGTGAGAAGTCAGCCCAGTGCTCTAAAACCCCAAACCCCTGCTTAGTGCGCCACATCTTTAGCCACGCATTAATCTCCCTAAGCTCCTTATGTCTCCCTGGGCTAGTACATGGCACAGGTAGTATCTCCGAATATACTACCTTGGAGGTCCTTGCTCTAAGCTTATTCCCTAGTTCTCTAAAATCTTTCGGACACTCCATCTTACACTAACTTTGTCATTGGTACCAATATGTACCAAGACCACCGGTGCATTTCCATCCCCTACCCGATCCAAAACATGCCGAACCTGAGCACCCAGGAGACAGCAAACCGATTGCTGGGATCTGGGTGACAAATCACCCTGTCTCCCTTCCTAATAATAGTCCCCTAACACCAAAATCTGTCTGTTGCTCTGCCTATTCTGCCCTCCCACTCCTCCAGTAGAACTGTTCTCCCGGCTGTTAGAGGGAACAGCTCTATCTGGCATTGACATTCCTGAATGGACATCCTTAATAGTTTCACTCAATCTGGCAAATCTGTTGGTTTTTCCCAACGCAGAACTGGCCTGCCTCCTCCTCCTGCTTCCCCTTGTAACTGTAACCCAGCTACCTCCCTGAACATCCTCACTAGCCGCATTTTCACCCTTCATGCTAGGCTCAGCTGAACTGTGCTCAGTGAGCACCAACTCACTTTCCAGCGGAGCAATATCAGTTAGTGCTGCAATTCTCCTCTTCAGTTCTCCAGTGTGAGCTTCCAGAGAGGCAACATGCTCACACCTCTCACAAAGGTATGGACCCTGGATCATCTATTCCAGTAGTGCATACATATGACAGGATGTACACTCAACCAATAGAGAGTCCATGTATGGGCGTGCTCACTGCAGCAAATGCAGTTACATACCATAGGCAGAATTAAGATAGCGTTAGTAGCCAAGAACAATCAAGATCAAGAACCAAAGAATAGATTACATCTAGCAAATGATAGCTACTCATAGTTGCAATTTAGAAAATCATCCAGGTCAGATAGTTAGGAATGAACACAAAACAATGTATTATACATCATGCTTAATACATATACCTTTCTTTCTCTTTTTCAGCTTCAAGGAGGTCTGTCTCCAGTGGTGAGCCAGAGGCAGGGCTGTCTGCTCCATCGGAGCATGGATGGTGGTGAGCGAGCAACTGCTCAGCAGGAACCAGCGCAGGTGGAGGAGGAAATAAGCGGAGCCGCGTACCCTGGTTCTGTGGAAGCGGATATCATCTGGGCAGTGGGGTCACCAGCAGGACCATCAGCCGCACCGGCGGCCTTTGACCCTACTGTCTGCCTCCTCCAGAGATTCAGCCTATCACCCAGGCTCTCCTACCGGAGGGACAATCCCACCTCCTCCTCCCATCAGCAGTGCGTTGGACTGGCCACCACCACCAGGCACACCACCAAAATTACCGTCACGGAGCAAGGCTCCATCCGGGCCACAGCCACTCCCCCCTGGGCCACCACCAACTTCTCACCCAGCAATGCCTAACGGACCTCCATCCCCACCACCACCAAGCCAGGCTGCTCAGGTAAGATGATGGCCATCATGCACCAGCAACTGGAGTGTCTTCAGGGAATCCAGGACAGCATCTCTGCCAATCATGTGGAGGTCATGCGGAGCCTGGACAGGCACAATAGGGATCTTGCCTTGCTGCTCAAGATAGGGGCGAACCAGAGCGCATTCCAACAACTGACCACAGACGCCTGCCTACCCCACGCACCCAATGCCCTTTTTTCTCTCCCCATCCCTCTGCCAACACCACCGCCACTGTATGTGCCGCTGCCTCCTGGGGGAATGCCTCCCTCTCCCCCCCACCACCAAGTAGATGGCAGCCACCCATGAGGGATTGGGGCCCTGATGCTAGGTGGAGGAGGATGTAGGGGCTGCACATACATTTTGTGCCTTGTCAACGGCACTCCTCAGTGACAATCTTTTGATCAAAATGTTAACTTAATTTTGCCTGGCTACAGAGTATAGGATCATGGCATATGTGATGGTGATATTTTGCATGCAGATGGCTACCTCCCATCACATGGTCCATTATCCTGTTATCTGCGGACACGCAGGCTTCTGTTTAAAATTTCACCAATTGATGGAATGCTCAAGAAGAAATGTTGCAGTCCCTATATTTTTGTAAGGCCTTATTTTGCAGGATATTACATAGTAATTGAGGTTGAAAAAATACTTGTAGCCCATCAAGTTTAACTTTTTATCTCCTCTGATCTGCAATATGCGGATTGGTTGTTGATTGATCCAGAGGAAGGCAAACAGAAAAAAACAAGTGAAACTTTGCCAATTGTCTCAAAAGGGAAAAAAAATAATTTATTCCTGACCCGAGATATTGGTGATCAGATTTCTCCCTGGATCAATACTCCCTCTCTAATTAACCAGGATAACCCTGAATGCCCTTTTTATTTAAAAATATATCCAATCCCTTTTTAAAGTTATCTATTGAATCCGCAATCACCACCTCCCTTGGTAGAGAATTCCACAGATTAATTACCCTCACTGGGAAGAACCCTTTTCTTTCTTTAAGGCGGAATCTTTTACACTTCTAACCTCAAAGGATGTCCTTTTGTCAGTTGAAAACCTCTTGGCACAAAAAGCTATTGTTTTCTTTTGTTTTAGGCACAATTCAGGTCCATGAAGGCATCTTCTGCTTCTGAGAGCATTGTGAAGGGAAAGTATTAAGCATAAGAGTTTCCAAGGGCCTCTCAGGTGGATATTCCTTCAATGACAGCATCCCCCCCCCCCCCTCAAAATGTAGCTCCCACATTATTAAAGCTATCATATATCCAGATATCTAAGACATGATTGCTGTTAGCTTAAATGTAGTCTAATACCGCAATGGCAGTGGACTTACAAAGTATCACAACGGCGTGTTAATGACAGCCATCATTAATATATGCACTAGTGAAGCATGTGATCCTAACCTCAATATCAGTATGTAATGTAAGTAACAGTGAACCTGGCTGCAGACCTTTGTGTCCTCTCCGTATTAATGAATATTTCCTGTATTGCTGTTATCATGAGTATCCTTTAACGTGTGATAAAACCTGTATAGCTGATGGATATGATATAATTGGTGATTAACAATATCCTATGAAGAAGATGATAGTACACGTTGACCAGTGATGCTGGTCAAAGCTAAGCATTTATTGTGAGATGACACTTCATTATTAATGGTCATGGCCAGTGAGTTATCCTGAGAACTAGCTAACGTTTAGCAATGCTTGCAGATGGGAATCAGGTGAGTTGGTATATTGTTACAGTATTTAGCACTGTACAAGCATGCTATTTTTTTGTTTGTTTTTTTCTTTATTCCTCCTCCACCTTTTTTTTTAACACTTTTTTTCAGATTTTTGTTTTCGGAACACACTGTATGTGAGAAACTGGATTGAATTACACAGTATAGAGTTTTTTTCCTCTGTTTCTTTGAGCAGATCTAGACAAGTTGTAATTGTATGTAAGTTGTATGCACATTACTGGTTTCTTCAATTAAATGGAGTGATTTCTGATTATCCTTTTTTTCATCAGATTCCTGTTGCAGTAGTGTAGTGACCACATGTGGCCCTGGTAGGTGCTATGCATCAGGCTTTTTCTAGCCTATGACATTACCCCCTTTAGGTATCCCCTTTTTCCCAAAAAAAGCCTCTTGCCCTTTCGGGATCACCCACACCACACCCATAATATTAATGCAGTCTTGTACATTTCTGTGCTCTGTGTATGAAATAAAGCTTTGTTATACTTACTGTGTCAGTGTGTTGGGGTGTTGGGTCATCCACATACATCACATTTGTGTCACATTCCCAGGGGTGTAGGAGCCAGAATAATGCTGGGGGGATATAACTCATTGTATACACAGTCCTTAAAATAGCTTATTTACACATACATAAAAAAATAGAAAAATCTGGGTGGCATCTGGTGTATTTTTATTGTATTTTGCAGTGTTACAACCTAGTCTGTAAATCCTTTGCGCATCCTACTTGGAATCCATAAGATTTTTGCCGCCATTGGCCGTTTGCGGGCTTGAATACATTTGCGGAATTGTAGCAATTGAACAGCGATGAACGATTTTAGCGATTCTAACTCTTGCAGACTTGAAAGATCAAAGGCATAGATGGGCTGTAAGTTCCGGTTGTAACAACCACAGGGATTTCAAGCCCGTACCCCGTAGACCGTTTGCGGCTCGCCCAAAGATGCCAATTGAATAGCAAATAAGTTTACGGCCTACATTACCAGGTCTTACCAGGTAAGCTACAATTTATCAAGTCTGCAAGTATATATATATATATATATATATATATATATATCACTTATGGAGGGCTAAGGAGTGATAGGAGCCCTCCACTGTACAGAAAACAGATAATACATTTATGATTCCACTTGAATGTCTAAAAAATGTTAATAAGTTAATACACTTATTTCCTGCTCTAATTTCTCAGAAATACAGCTGTTACACTGCACTTGGCAAGTGAGACCACAATATATTCTCACTCTAATAATCCAATAAACAACTATATAGATGTCTCATTTTTAAGCAGCTCACTGTATTAAACAGCTTTAAAGCATAGCAAAGGATGGATTATGCACAAACCAGAAAACCTACCCACAGACAGCACTGTTTCGATCTTAATGGATCTCATCAGTGTGGGGCTGGTTTCTGGTTTTTGTGGCAGACAACAATCATATCACTTATAGTGGGCTAAAGCGTGATAGAGGCACTCCACCGTACAGAGTACAGAAAACAGATAATACATACATATTATATATATATATATATATATATATATATATATATATATATATATATATATATATATATATATATATATACATACATATATATATATATATATATATTGAAAAATACAAAAATTCACCAATATTACACTTAGTTCTTCGATATTTGCATAATAATAATTGATTACATTTTCTTTTCTCAAATCATATTTTGGGCCTATCCTCTTATGGTAGCGCAGCACAAGGCATCTGCTAGATGGCGCTGCCGATATTCCGCTGCCGAGTCAAGGCTTAGGTAAACTGTTAGGGTGAGTGTTAGGGTGAGGGTTAGGGTTAGGCTAACATTATAGGCTTAGAACTTCTCTCACATATTGTCAGTGCCATCTTGTGGTTGGAGGCCGCACTGCAGCATGGACCTGTCCCAACACCATAACAGGATTGTTCCTAGGAACAATTCAAAACTATTTAATAGATACAATTTATTAGACGCAACCTACTGTCCACAAGTTCAATAACAGGTAATACTCCTTAGTTAAATAACTTCTTTAGTACATTTCTTTATTCCATTAATAATACCAAGCAAGCATACCAGAGTGTAATTGTTCTACAATTTAAAATGAGCACTACATTTTATGTTATTAATTGCAAATTGTTGGCCTTTTCTATGCTTTCAAATAAGTAATATGTCATTAACATCTTTCTTTTGTGCAAAGTCTTTGACCCTCTTAGCAGGCTTGCCATCTCTCCTTGTTTTTATGCTAAACCATGTCACTTGGTATTCATGGCAGGGATACTGGAGTGGGTTGCCAGTTCCTTCTCCAGTGGGCCACAGCAGACAGCTTCTGATATTCCCAGGTGGTCTCCCATTCAAGTTCTGACCAAGCCTAACCCTGTATGGCTTCAGGGTGGTGTGACCTCTTAATTCCCTGACTGGAATCAAACAATACTTTATTGACAAACCATAGTATAGAAATAAAGCAGTGGTGTTTTAGGCATAGGCCCACTAGGCCTAGGGCAGCCAATTTTCAGGAATGCAGCAGGCTGTCTGAAAATGCTGATGCAGTACCATAAAATAATGTTTGCTTAGGCACAATAATTCCTTAATGTAGTGGCATGTTTATCTTTATTTATGTACTAGCGACTTGCCCGTCAAAAAATTACGGCAATGAGATGTGTATGTTTGGAAAGTTGTTTAGTTATTAATATACGTATTTGACACTTGTAAGATTTTAGTTATGATTAAATAAGTACTATTGTGATATTAAACATGTTTATCTTTGTAAAATGTTCTTTTGGTGAACAGTAACTGTTAAAGCATTTTGTATTAAAAGTATTAACATTTGAATATAAGAACAGTTGAACTTTAAATTAATCAGTATTGTAAACTTGAGGTAATGTTTTTTTAAAATGCAAGTTCTATGTCAAGAATTGTTAACTTAAATATACATTGAATGCAGAGGAAGGCACACAGTAAAAACCCTCCTTGAAACGTTGCGAATTGTATCAGAGAGGTAAAAAAATGAATTCCTTCCTGACCCCATTAACTGGCGATCAGATTACTCCCTGGATTAATGTTTAGCATAAAAGACAACATTTACATTGTGACTTAAAACGTGGTTGAGCTGTTAACATGAACTTTGTAATATCTCTAAGTAAGGAACTTAAAGTCTATTTTTTGAAACTTGAACTTTCTTATCTGTCTAACTAAGGAGCTTGAAAAACTTTTTTTCAAACTTGTAACATTAGAAACAGTAACATAGTTAATTAACATTTTAACATAATTTGTGAAAATAATGCAAGGCAAGTGTTTTGTGAGGCTTATCATCCCCAAACAGTACTTCCATTAATTATGAGTGAATTGTTTATTGATTTGTATTTTTCAATGGTTGACCTTTGCTTGTTGCTGTGATTTAAAATGTTGTTGACCTCTTAACATGAACTTTGTAATATCTCTAAGTAAGGAACTGGAAAGCATCTTTTTTCAACTTGAACTTTCTTATCTGTCTAACTAAGGAACTTGAAAAACATTTTTTCAAACTTGTAACATTAGAAACAGTAACATAGTTAATTAACATTTTAACATAATTATTGAAAAGAATGCAAGGCAAGTGTTTTGTGAGGCTTATCATCCACAAACAGTACTTGGTTGACCTGTTAACATGAACTTTGTAATATGTGTAAGTAAGGAACTGGAAAATATATTTTTGGAAACTTGAACTTATTTTTTTTTTGTTGAAACTTGTAACATTATAAACAGTAACATAGTGAATTAAAATGTTAACATAATTTTTGAATAAAAGTATTAACATTTGAATGTAAGAACAGTTGAACTTTAAATTAATCAGTATTGTAAACTTGAGGTAATGTTTTTTTAACATGCAAGTTGTATCTGAAAAATTGTTAACTTAAATATACATTTAATCCAGAGGAAGGCAAACAGTAAAAACTCTCCTTGAAACGTAGCCAATTGTATCATAGAGGGAAAAAAAATAATTCCTTCCTGACACCATTAATTGGCAATCAGATTACTCCCTGGATTAATGTTTAATATAAAAGACAACATTTACATTGTGACTTAAAACGTGGTTGAGCTCGTAACATGAACTTTGTAACATGTCTAAGTAAGTAACTTGAAAGTATATTTTTTGAAACTTGAACTTTCTTATCTGTCTTAGTATTGTTTTGAAACTTGTAACATTAAAAAACAGTAACATAGTTAATTAACATTTTAACATAATTTGTAAAAATAATGCAAGGCAAGTGTTTTGTGAGGCTAATCATTCATAAACAGTACTTCCATTAATTATGACTGAATTGTTTATTGATTTGTATTTTTGAATGGTTGACCTTTGTTTGTTGCTATAGTAATTGTTTTAAATCGCACATATAGTTTGGTCTCTGGAAAAGTGGTTCTTTAAAAAGAGAACTTTAATGTAGTTTAACAGGAAAATATTATTTTTGTAAATGTTATTTCTGTTGCGTAATAATGACCTTTTGATGGGAAGGGACATTTATGTGTATTTGTTTTAAAAATGTGGTGGTTATATTGTGTTTTTTTATATTTTTGCATTTGCTTTTAAATTTGTCTTGCATGGCTTTTGTTTCTTTAATGAAAAGTTAAAGTACTTCATAGTAGACAATGTTTTTAGTAAAAATTCGTCCATCTTCTAATAAATCACCTTGACTTTCATTCTTTTCAATGTAAACTTTAATCGCCTGTGGATTTTTGCACCGTGATAACGCAGCATACAATTGGCCATGTGCAAATACATAGTTAAAGTTTTTTTTTTTAATATCATTTAAATATACTTGTTTAATTAGTTTGGGTTAAGATTACTTTGTTGTAGGGGCTATGCACATAAATGTGCGTGTCGCATGTCACTATAGATAAATCACATTTTCATAGTTAAAGTTGTTGTTTTTTTTCCTGTCTTAATAATAAAATGTAATATATTATACCTTACCTCTCAGTTGTAATTTGCACAGTGTAAAGTAGGAAATTAGGAAATAATTCTCAAGTAACAGCAGCAGTTAAGTATCCAGTCACTCCGTTCATCACCTGAGTAGAAATGTAGAATTTTCTGGAAAGTAGGCAGTATTTATAAACTTTCAAGTGCCTCAGACCGTTAGAACGCAATATGCATGCGCTATTTGCATTCCAGCTTACAATTTGCGTTCCATCCACCATTTTATGCGTAGTAGTTTTCAAAATGGTGGTTAATATCAGTGTGGTACGTGTCGCATAGTATGTGTTTCAGTTTTGCGAGTCACTGTAGTATTGTTGCGTCTGTAGCCTCGTTTTCGTTTTGTTCGGCGGCCATTTTTTCTCTCGCTTAGGTGATTTTCGGCAGTTTAAATGCGTTTTACTTTACTTAAATGGACGTGTAAATTTACTTTTCGAGGTGCCGGATGCCCCCCCTTGCTGTAAGTAAGCTTTTTATGTGTTCGTTGTGTTTATTTATTGTGTTTCTGATGTTTTTATGCGCAACGTTTTCGGACGGTTTTTGCGTGTTGGGAATGGGACGTTTCGCGGCCGTATTTTTATTTTATTTTTTTTCTAAGTCATGCGTGTGGGACGCAGTTGTTTTTTTTTCTAAGTCGTGCGTGTGTGTGTTAACCGCGTGTGAGGCACCTTTGAGCCTACACCTCTGCAAATGCGGCACCTTGCTTCGCAAGGGTCCGCATTTGCGGACAAACAATACAGCCGACGTTGGAGCATTCACCACCGCAAATGCAACCCCTCGCTTTGCGAGGGACGCAGTTCTTGCGGCCTCACTGCGCAAGCCTGCAAGCGTTAGCAACAACTCGTATGCTCACAACTATATATGTGATATCAAAAAGTGTTAGGCGCACTTACTCATAAACCTATGATTTGAGATATAAGCAGTGGGATAGAAGGGGTAATGCTAACTGGGTTGTGGGGTGTGTTCGCACTCAAGTAAATTAGGAGTGGGAGCGCATTCGTCTGAATGGGCCTAGGGCAGCATAAAACCATAAATACATTCATGTGATGAACAATAATGCATATAAGACTTTTTGTTACTTAGGTCTGTGGCCCTGAACTGAATTTTGCAAACCTATGTTAAGGGTATAACTTAATTATGTTAACTGGTATACTCTAAAGATGTAACTCTTAACCAGCAGGTTACCGTGCAATCCTCATGGGACCGGTTTTGAGATCTGGTACATTTTCAACAGGGTGATACCACATGTGACATACTACATTTTTATCTTGTTTTTGTCTGATTTCAACAGAGAAGATTTTAACTGCCTAATAACCTATCTGTAACTGCAATTGATGGTAGAGGTATATTTAAAGCAGGGGCGGCCCGTCCATTGGGGCGTCAGGGCAAACGCCACCCCAAATATTTTCTTCACCCTGCAATAAAAAAAACACAACAATGTATTAGTATAACCCAAAAACAAATAAATATAAGGTGTACATCATCATTTCAAGTCTAAATAGTATTAAAAATGAAGTAAAGTTAGAAAAGGGACACTGTCACTTTAAAATAACCCTTGCGCTACATTAACTAATGCTGTGTATCTATCGCCCCCTGCCTGCACCCTGTGTGATCAAATTACAATAGTTATACACTGTGTACACTAACCTTTAGACTCTTCTCTCTCTTCAATGAGTCCTGGCCTGGCCCCCCTGACCGTTAATGCATGCCGCCCACCATCACAGTGACGATATGCATGGGCGGTCATAAATGTATCAATTAATAAATGACAGTCTTCCATCATTGACCAATCAATGATGGAAGGCTGTCCAGTTACTAAGTGATCAATCTAAACCCACCCAGACCGTTAGCCCTGAGCGCCCGCCAGCAAATAGGGCCTCGAGTTTACATTTTGATTGACTGATACAGTCAATAAAACCACCAGTTCCCTGTCCCTTCCCCCTTTCTGTTTCCTGACCCTGGTCACGCTGAGACTGAGAGACCTCCCTGGCTGAATCTACTCATCTGCTCTGCCTGCCTAACACAGTAAGTCTACACCTGCCTCTGCCTGGCACCTGCCCCTGCCCCTGGCCAAACCAAAACCCCTAGTAGCCCCTAATAAAAGTTAGGGGTGACCAGTTACCCCCAGTCCCCCACTATGCCTGCCTAGCCTGCCAGTGCCACCTACCCAGCCACCCACCAACTACCACCGATGACCCCAGCCATCACCCCCATGTGGCCTGTGCCACCCCCGATCAGGCCTGCCCTATGCTAGCCTAGCTATGCCATCATGCCACCACCGGATTACCCCGATCACGGGATCGGGGTAGTCGGGTGGTGAGCGGGGTGGCACAGGCCCACATCGGATCACCCCCTTGATGAGGCCTGTGCCACCCCTGATGACCTCCATGTTGCCGCCCTATGCCACCCCCGAGGCCCGATCACCACCGGGCCCCCGGCACCACCCCCGATGCGGCCTATGCTACCCCGGGTATTCGGGCAGTGAGCGGGGTTGACCAGGCCACATGGGGGTGGATGTTCACCCCCATGAGGCCTGTGCCACCCCTGGTCGTGG
>CM050171.1:45282743-45309392 GCA_027410445.1 Discoglossus pictus | reverse complement strand
CCCCTTTCTCCTCTCCCCCCTTTCTCCTCTCCCCCCTTTCTCCTCTCCCCCCTTTCTCCTCTCCCCCCTTTCTCCTCTCCCCCCTTTCTCCTCTCCCCCCTTTCTCCTCTCCCCCCTTTCTCCTCTCCCCCCTTTCTCCTCTCCCCCCTTTCTCCTCTCCCCCTCCCCTCTCCCTCCCCTCTCCTTCTCTCCCCTCTCCTTCTCTCCCCTCTCCTTCTCATCCCCCTCCCCTCTCCTTCTCTCCCCTCTCCTTCTCATCCCCCTCCCCTCTCCTTCTCTCCCCTCTCCTTCTCATCCCCCTCCCCTCTCCTTCTCTCCCCTCTCCTTCTCATCCCCCTCCCCTCTCATTCTCCCCTCTCCTCTCCCCCCCTCTCTCCTCTTTTTTTTTTTTACAGATATATGAGTTTCTATCAAAACACTGCATTGATACAAATACACACTCTTTGTATAATAAAACTATCACATATATAGTTGTGAGCAGGCGAGCCTGCCAGAGCCGTTGCTCACAATTGCGGGCTCGCACAGCGAGCCCGCGGCCCTTGCAGCGAGCCCGCGGCACTCACGTAGTGAGGGCTGCGGGTGAGGGCCTCAGTTGCTGGGATGGAGCGCCGAACCAGCAACTGAGGTCCTCACCCGCGGCCCACGCGAAGCGAGCCACGGACCTCGCGTAGCGAGGGCCTCAGTTGCTGGCATGGAGCGCCGAAGGCGCTCCTTGCCAGCAACTGCGACCCTCGCAAACTTTATGTCGCAACGCAAACATACGAGACAGTTTGAACACTACAAAATTCGCTAAGCAAGAGAAAAAATGGCCGCAGAACAAAACTAAAACGAGGCTACAGCACTCTAAACACGCAAAACACCACAAGAAACCCGCAAAACACCACAAACGACCTATGGATATTCCGCTAAGACGCATACCACACATTACCCGCCATTACACATTACCCGCAAGTACACAACTACGCTAACGGTTTGTTCTCGCGCACGCACACTATTACACTGCACACATTCATCACGCTTACACAGCAGCTCCACACCACTAATGCTGCAGCAACATCAAAACAGATTGTCAGCTCTTCAACACAATGCTTCAAAATAGGTAAAGTATATTCATTTATTAATGTATTAGATATTTCAGTAGTACACACAAAACACCATTAGCTACCTTACAATTTCATTGCCGTCATTTTTTGACGGGCAATTCGCTAGTTTACATATAGGCAGGAGTGCACAGAAAACACATATCGTGCCCAGGTGAGTCTCCAGCAGTGAGTGGGCTGGGCTGGAGAGAGAAGACAGTCTGTATGGGAAGCAGGAAGAGGAGCACCGGGACTGATACACACACCACGCAGGGATAGGTTAACACACACACACACACACACACACACACACACACACACACACACGGAGGTATAAACGGACATACACACTTGGAGAGGCAGGAGGACCAGAGGGGGCACTAAACAATTTTTTTTTTGTATTACTTTATTTTAAAAAAAATTTAGAATGCACAGGGCCCCGTTCTGACCAGGGCCCTGGTGGTAGCTCCGCCCATGGTCAGTTGCCTCTTATTCATTGACAGCTTTAATTTAACTACCTATTTTTAATCATTGGTATTTTGGGGGCAAGTAATATCCTATACTGTATAGGTTGGAATATACTTGTTTTATACTTAGATGATGGTCTCTTTACTTCAATATATATTTTTTTCTTTTTTTGCAACTATATAGCTTACTTTGCACTATAGTATTATATTGACCATATTATTCTGTTTAAGGTAAGATTACATTTATATTGTTTCTAATTGATTTTGGTTTGTATTTATCTATATTTGTCAATATTGGGGTGTATGAGTATATGTTCACAGATTTATTTCTGTTATA
The DNA here is from genome assembly GCA_027410445.1 of Discoglossus pictus. Classification (NCBI taxonomy): domain Eukaryota; kingdom Metazoa; phylum Chordata; class Amphibia; order Anura; family Alytidae; genus Discoglossus; species Discoglossus pictus. The sequence continues at coordinate 45,307,509 of CM050171.1, read as the reverse complement.
TTTAGAGCAGTTTAGTCATTACATAGTTAGAACTGGGGCATGCCAGTAAGGAGACCTTACAGGTAGAAGGCACACATGTATTATAATTATTTCACTCTGGATTGGCGTGTTGTTTATTTTCATTTGAGGTGATTGTTTGTGTTGCTACACTAAAGTATCGGAACTCATATTCACATATATTTGTAGAAGGTATGATCCAGCCCCTAGATTTAGAGATTTGTTCTCTTCCACAGTGATATTCCCACCAGAGATTTAGCTTGTAGAAGCTTAGTAGCTTATATTTTATCTTTGTAATCATTGGTATATAAGTAAATAAGTAGTACATCTGTGTTTACATTTGATTGTCTGAAAAAAGTTTAACAACCTGTTCCAGCTCAGAATTCCAAGAAAAACAGTTATCACACTGCATTCTGGGAAGCTGAGCTAGACATGCAAATGTGCCTAGCTTTTCAATCAATAGTTATTATCAAACATGGCTGTATTACACATCTTTAATGCAAAGACAAGACTGGATTTTACACAAGCTGATAATCCTATCCATGTACAGCTGTTTCAAGCTTACTGGCTATCATCAGCCTATGTTGTGGATTTTAGGAGTAGGTAGTTTACCACAACAATCATTTATGATATGGTGGGCAAAAGAGAGATAGAAGCCCTACACCGTACAGTAAATAAATAGTACATCTGTGTTCACATTTGAATGTCTAAAACAAGTTTAAAAACCTGCTTCCAGCTCAGAATTCTGAGAAAAACAGTTATTACACCGCATTCTGGGAAGCTATATACAGTGGACATAAAAAGTCTACACACCAATGTTAAAATGACAGGTTTTTGTGCTATCAAAAAATGAGACAAAGATAAATCATTTCAGAACTTTTTTCACCTTTAATGTGACCTATAAACTGTACAACTCAATTGAAAAACAAACTGAAATATTTTAGGTGGAGGGAAGAAAAAGAAAAAAGAAAAATAATGTGGTTGCATAAGTCTTCACACCCTCTTATAACTGGGGATGTAGCTGTGTTCAGAATTAAGCAATCACATTCCAAATCATGTTAAATAGGAGTCAGCATACACCTGCCATCATTTAAAGTGCCTCTGATTAACCCCAAATAAAATTCAGCTGCTCTAGTTGGTCATTCCTGAAATTTTCTTAGTCGCAAAAGCCATGGTCCACAGAGAGTTTCCAAAGCATCAGAGGGATCTCATTGTTAAAAGGTATCAGTCAGGAGAATGGTACAAAAGAATTTCCAAGGCATTAGATATACCATGGAACACAGTGAAGACAGTCATCATCAAGTGGAGAAAATATGGCACACCAGTGACATTACCAAGAACTGGAGCTCCCTCCAAAATTGATGAAAAGACCAGAAGAAAACTGGTCTGGGAGGCTACCAAGAGGCCTACAGCAACGTTAAAGGAGCTGCAGGAATATCTGGCAAGTACTGGCTGTGTGGTACATGTGACAACAATCTTCCGTATTCTTCATATATCTGAGGTATAGTGGCAAGACAAAAGCCTTTTCTTATGAAGAAAAACATCCAAGCCAGGCTACATTTTGCAAAAACACATCTGAAGTCTCCCAAAAGCATGTGGGAAAAGGGGTTATGGTCTGATGAAACCAAGGTTGGACTTTTTGGCCATAATTACAAAAGATATGTTTGGCGCAAAAACAACACTGCACATCACCAAAAGAAAGCCATACCCACAGTGAAGTATGGTGGTGGCAGCATCATGCTTTGGGGCTGTTTTTCTTCAGATGGAACTGGGGCCTTAGTTAAGATAGACGGGATTATGAACAATTCCAAATACCAGTCAATATTGGCACAAAACCTTCAGGCTTCTGCTAGAAAGCTGAACATGAAGAGGAACTTCATCTTTCACCATGACAACGAGCCAAAGCATACATCCAAATCAACGAAAGATTGGCTTCACCAGAAGAAGATTAAAGTTTTGGAATGGCCCAGCCAGAGCCCAGACCTGAATCCGATTGAAAATCTGTGGGGTGGTCTGAAGAGGGCTGTGCACACGCAATCTGACAGACTTGGAGTGCTTTTGCAAAGAAGAGTGGGCAAATCTTGCTAAGTCAAAATGTGCCATGCTGATAGACTCATACCCAAAAAGTCTGAGTGCTGTAATAAAATCAAAAGGTGCTTCAACAAAGTATTAGTTTAAGGGTGTGCATACTTATGCAACCATATTATTTTATTTTTATATTTTTTCTTCCCTCTACCTAGAAGATTTCAATTTGTTTTTCAATTGAGTTGTACAGTTTATAGGTCACATTAAAGGTGGAAAAAGTTCTGAAATGATTTATCTTTGTCTCATTTTTTTACAGCACAGAAACCTGACATTTTAACAGGTGTGTGTAGACTTTTTATATCCACTGTATATCCCCTTTTTGTGGTTTTAGTTTTACTAATACAAGTTACATTTTTTTTCTTACTGCTTGTTTGGGGGTACCTGTGCCTGCTGAGGGGACCTGCTATACGTGTGTGCCTGATGGGGGTCCTCACTTTATGTGTGTGGATGCCTGTATTACACACAGAGTGAAAGAGCAAGGAAAAAAACCCCATCTAGCAGTACCAACTAAATGTTGGCTATTCCCACCCTCTACATCAATCAGAGGTGGTGACAAGTTGGCCATATGGCTGACTATCTTGCAACCCTGAGCAACAGAATTTGCATTATCACCTGTTTCCAATTTCCCCAAGCTACCCATGACTTCCCTTCTAAAACCTAAACAATAGATCTTGCTTTGTCATCTTTCCTCTTCTCCATCTTTTCCCTCTTCCCTTCGAAAACACAGACCATTTTATTATCTATTACCTTGTTTGACTAGTTGTCTCCTGTTAGATTATTGCAGTAACAAATTTCTAAAACAAGAGATTTATATAATAATATTTATTATTTACTATCTCTATATAAACCGTATTTTACAGGCTCCTACGTTGTGGAAAGTCAGAAATTACCACAAAAAAAATGTTTCACCTAGCAGCAGAATTATTTTCCAGACAATACTTACAGTCTAGGGCCCTCATTCAATTGCAATTTTGCCAATTGAATAGGGGTCTAAATAAGCACATCACATATATTTTTTTAAAGAAGTTTTTAGTTATTAAGCATCTATCCAAAAGCACTGTTTTCACTAACTAAAAACTTCTTTAAAAAATATATATTATGTGCTTATTTAGAGCCCTATTCAATTGGCAAAATCGCAATTGAATGAGGGCCTAGGTGTGTAGACTAAAACCTTTTACTCAGAAAAGTGACACAGTACATACTAAAGTAGATTACAGAGCTGGCTGAAAAATGAAAGTTGTTGTACAAAGTCTCCTTGAAACAGTCTTGAAAGGTCAGAGACAAAATAGGACTTTGAAGTTGGATGAAAGCCGCAGTGAGAGTCTCTCTGGATCAAAGTCATAAGAAAGTGTCTGCAGCCCACACAATTGGCTCAATACATTCAGAAAACCAATGTCATTTATTAAATCTGTTAGACAGAAGTACTGCAGTATCATTTTGCTAAATATGTGTGTGATTTTGCCGGAAGGTTAAGATTCTTGAATATTTTGGAATAACTAGGTTTATCCTTAATATGTCCATCACTGAACACAATAATGAATTTGCATAAACAAAAATTAGAATTGTATATGTAGAGCAGAATTCAAGTAATAGTACTAAGTCTGTGTTGATGAGCCATTAACTTATACAAATTAAGACCAAATTGCTAGTAAAGGATGTTTATGTCTCAGATATATTTAGAATTTATATTACTAAAGTAAAACTACCACTTCTGAGCTGTAAATTATTTGTAAGTATATTTAGTGAAAGTTGTTTTATCATATGAACATACCTACAGTAGTTAATGGGATATATTTCTGAATATATTATTGAAAACCACATTCCCATGCAGCTATTATTTTATCTTAATTGCTGCTGTTTGAAAATAACAAACAAATATGGGACTAATTTGATTCTCCTGGCTCGGAGACCAAGAGGGAGCTACCGCCAGTAAAATCGGTGCAATGCACCGAGGCCCCTCATCTGAGAGGCCCCTGAGGAACCTATCACGGTCTTTCAGTGTCCCCCCGTGGGCCCTGCAGGTCTTCTGTGGCCCCCTGTTGCCCTTGCGAGCCCCCTGTGATGCACAGGACCCATTATTGCCCCCATGGACCTCCTGTAGGACCCCTGTGGTGCCACACAGACCCCCGTGGCCACCTCTTTTTCCCATCAGCCTACTGTGGCTTTTCGCTGACCTCTTTGGCCTCCCTCAGCCCCTTGTGTTCCTCTTCAGCCTCCTCTGGCCCCTCGCAGACCTCTTCGGCCTCCCTCAGCCCCCTGTGGCCCCCTGCAGCGTCCCTCTGCCCCTTGTGGCCCCCTTGGCCAACACACACACACATATATATATATATATATATATATATATATATAATAAATAGTACATTTGTGTTCACATTGGAATGTCTAAAACAAGTAAAAAAAATGGTTCCCAGCTCAAAATTCCAAGAAATACAGTTATTACACTGCATTCTATCACAAAAGTGAGTACACCCCTCACATTTTTGTAAATATTTTATTATATATTTTCATGTGACAAGACTGAATAAATGACACTTTGCTACAATGTAAAGTAGTAAGTGTACAGCCTGTATAACAGTGTAAATTTGCGGTCCCCTCAAAATAACTCAACACACAGCCATTAATGTCTAAACCGTTGGCAAAAAAAGTGAGTACACCCCTAAGTGCAAATGTCCAAAATGGGCCCAATTAGCCATTTTCCCTCCCCAGTGTCATGTGACTTGTTAGTGTTACAAGGTCTCAGATGTGAATGGGGAGCAGGTGTGTTAAATTTGGTGTTATCGCTCTCAGACTCTCTCATACTGGTCACTGGAAGTTCAACATGGCACCTCATGGCAAAGAACTTTCTGAGGATCTGAAAAACAAAAATTGTTGCTCTACATAAAGATGGCCTTGGCTATAAGAAGATTGCCAGAGACCCAGAAACTGAGCTGCAGCACGGTGGGCAAGACCATACAGCCGTTTCACAGGACAGGTTCCACTCAGAACAGGCCTCGCCATGGTCGACCAAAGAAGTTGAGAGCACGTGCTTAGCATCATATCCAAAGGTTGTCTTTGGGAAATAGACGTATGAGTGCTGCCAGCATTGCTGCAGAGGTTAAAGGGGTGGGGGGTCAGCCTCACAGTGCTCAGACCATACAGCGCACAATGCATCAAATTAATCTGTCGTCCCAGAAGGAAGCCTCTGATGATGATGATGCACAAGAAAGTCAGCAAACAGTTTGCTGAAGACAATCAGACTAAGGGCATGGATTACTGGAACTACCGTATTTTTCGCCGTATAAGACGCACTTTTTCTTCCCCAAAACTGGGGGAGGAAAGTTGGTGCGTCTTATACGGCGAATATACCTTTTCAAACTGCCTCTGTCCTCTTGATTTCACCCCAGCGCTTCCTACCAGCATCGCGTCGGCCGGTGCGTCCTAGTGACGTCACACACGCAACGCTGCAGTACACGTGGAGTGCTGGTAGGAAGCGCTGGGGTGAGATCAAGATGGCAGAGATCAGAAGAAAGGTGAGGATCAGGGGGATCAGGAGGGTCAGGGAGGGTCAAGGGCTCCCAAATGCTGCAGTATATGGATATGTATGTGTATGTGTGTGTGTGTATGTATGTATGTGTATATATGTATGTATGTGTATGTATATTTATGTGTGTATGTATATGTATGTATGTGTATCTATATATATATATATATATATATATATATATATATATATATATATATATATATATATATATATATATATATATATTTGTGTGTAATGTAGGTGTGTATCTGTGTGTAAAGTGTATTTGTGTTTGATTCAGATTTTTTTTTTCTTGTTTTCCTCCTCTAAAAACTAGGTGCGTCTTATCTGCCGGTGCGTCTTATAGGGCGAAAAATACGGTATGTCCTCTAGTCCGATGAGACCAAGATAAAAATTCAAGATCACCATTGAGAAAGGCCAAGATGTGGCCGAAACGCATCTGGTAGGATCCAATTTGATCTTTGTATCATTTATTATAATTACATTATTTATTTTATTGTTGCTGCTATTTTACCAATTTTCACCATATTGGTCCTATTTTTTCCTGATGTTAGAGGCTACATAGATGGGTCTTAATTAGATCCACCATTATAAGATTAGAGCAAACATTATATGAATTGTCATTTGTGCTGACCCTAAATTCATTGATATTGGAGCATCTTATGTGAGGCTTGCTAACCTCAACAATAGATGTCTCAGTCTGGGAAGTGAGCTCTGGATCTGTGTGTGGACACTGAAGCACTAAGACAGTTTCTATTTATTTTATATCTATAATTGTAAAAGTATCCCTGTAACAATTGATATATTGGACTAAACATCAGCCGTCTGGATTAAAAACACCAAGCAACACAAGGACGACAGGACAATATCTGTGACATCTCATATACGTGAATTGATATAATTTTGAATGTGAGTGTAATGGTTTTAATTATTTGCTATAATAAACCTTGATGTACATACTTCACGATTGGTTTGACTTTGCGCTTGTCCCTCCCACCCCTCTTCTTGTTTTTTTTGCCTTGCTAAAGAAGCTGAAGGTAAAGGTGATGGACTGGCCAAGCACCTAAACCCTATTGAGCATCTATGGGGCATCCTCAAACGGTGGGGGAGCGCAAGGTCTCTAACATACACCAGTTCTGTGATGTCATCATGGAGGAGTGGACTCCAGTGGCAACCTGTGAAGCTTTGGTGAACTCCATGCCCATGAGGGTTAAGGCAGTGCGGGAAAATAATGGTGGCCACACAAAATATTGACACTTTGGGCCCAATTTGGACATTTAAAATTAGGGGTGTACTCACTTTTGTTGCCAAAGGTTTAGACATTAATGGCTGTGTGTGGAGTTATTTTGAGGGGACAGGAAATTTACACTATGATGTTGGAGGGGGTCATGGAAGTGCTAAAAACAAATTGTGCCTGCCCCCTTTTTGCCCTGCCCTTATTGAAATTGACACCACACCCCTCCCCCCTCACTGGTCCAGAAGCAGAATGCAACCACACCTATGTATCAAGGATTCCTCCAGGGTCGGGCAGATGCATTCAAAAGTATTTTTGTCTTATTAAAAACATTTTTTTCTGATTAGTTATACTCTTAGTAAGAGTCACAGTTTACAGTTTTAAGTAAAAGGAATAAGGCCTCTACAGCTGCAATACTAGAATAAGCCTTTGGTTAATTATTAGTTAGAGTAAGAAAGTGCAAGTCAACAACCTACTAAACATAATTCATAACAGTTAGTCAAAATTCACGTAGTTATATAAAACAAAAGAAAAATATAGTAAATATAATATCTAAAGTAATAAATGATTAAATATTACAAATGGTTCTGTAAAATATTGAAAAGAATCAATTATTAGTAAGAACTTTAAAGAACTGTGACACATAAAATGTATAAAGTGCTAGGGCTCTAAGAGCACAATATAGTTACATAGTAATTGAGATTGAAAAAATACTTTTAGCACATCAAGTTCAACCTTTTAGGTTCTCCTCTGATCTGCAATATGCGGATCCATTGTTAATAGATCCAGAGGAAGGGAAACAGAAAAAAAAAAACAAGTGAAACTTTGCCAATCATCTCAAAAGGGGGAAAAATAATTCCTTCCTGTCCTCAGATACTGGCAATCAGATTCCTCCCTGGATCAATATTCTCTCTCTAATTAACCAGAATAACCATGAATGCCCTTTTTAATTAAACATATATCCATTACCTTTTTAAAGTTATCTATCAAATTCGCTGTCACCACCTCCCTTGGTAGAGAATTCCACAGATTAACCACCCTTACTATGAAGAACCCTTTTCTTTCTTTTACTTCTAATTTCAAAGGATGTCCTCTTGTCACTTGAAAACCTCTTGGCTCAAAAACTTCACTTGACAAAGCCTTGTATTGACCCTGGATATATTTATATAAGGTAATCATATCCCCTCTTAGATGCCTTTCTTCTAGAGAAAATACATTTCATTTGGTTAGTCTTCCTTCATAACTTAGCCCCTCCATTAGTTTTGTTGCTCTTCTCTGTACTTTTTCTAAAATGTCCTTTTTATGTAGTGGGGCCCAAAATTGTACTCGATATTCCAAATGAGGGCGTGCTAGGGATTTGTATAGTGGCAGAATTATAATTAATTAGTTGTTAATTATTAATAGTATAGTATTTGAGGATGAATAAAGAGTTAGTCCATCAAGTTCAACCTTTTTAGATCTCTCTTGATCTTTTTAATATGTGGACTATTTGTTATTAATTGTTAATTGATCCAGAGGAAGGCAAACAGAAAAAAGAAACAAAAACATTGAAACGTTGCCAATTGTCTCATAAGGGGAAAAAAAGCAAAATTCCTTCCTGACCCAAGAAACTGGCGATCAAATTTCTCCCTGGATCAATATTCCTTCACTAGGATGCCTTGAATGCCCTCTTTATTCAAAAATATATCTAACCCCTTTTTGAAGTTATTCTAATTTGCTGGCACTACCTCCTTTGGTAGAGAATTCCACAGTTTAACCACCCTAACTGTGAAGAACCCTTTTTTGTTTAAGGTGAAATCTTTTTTCCTCTAACCTCAAAGGATGTCCTCTTGTCAGTTGAAAATCTCTTAATACATGCTAATATTTTACTTGCCTTTGCAGATGCTGCTTGGCATTGAGCACTGGTACCTAGGTGGTTGTCCACAAGCACTCCCAAATCCCATTCAGATTTGCTCCATTAAGATTATAAATTGCATGGCTATTTTTCCTTCCCAGATGCAAAAGTTTACATTTATTCTTATTAAATCTCATCTGCCATTTAGATGTCCATTTCTCTAATTTATGTAAATCCCTTTGGAGGGAAAGTACATCATTATCCGATTTAATTATCTTTCACAACTTTGTGTCATCCGCAAAAATGGTGACACTACTTTCCAGTCCACATCTAAGTCATTAATAAATATGTTAAAAAGGAGAGGACCTACTACTGAACCCTGAGGAACCCCACTTACCACATTAGTCCAATCAGAGTATGTTCCATTTACCACAACCCTTTGCTTCCTGTCTTTTAGCCAGCTCTCAATCCATGTGCATATATTTATTGCAATGCCTGTATCCCATATTTTGCACAATAGTCTTCCATGTGGTACTGTATCAAAAGCCTTTACAAAATCCAAAAAGACTATGTCCCCTGAATTGCCTTGATCCAAATTCCTACTAACCTCCTCATAGAAACTAATTAGATTTGTTTGACATGACCTATCCCTTATAAATCACCTGTTCAAATACACATTTTCCTGTATAGTATCCCTTATTAACCCTTCTAAAAGCTTTCCCACTTCAAAAGTGAGGCTCGCTGGTCTATAATTCCCCGGATTTGCTCTTGCTCCCTTCTTACATATAGGTATTACCTCTGCTTTTCGCCAGTCATCTGGTAGAGACCCTGTGGTGAGTGAATCTTGAAAAATGAGATATAATGGTTTGGTTATTACAAAACCCAGTTCCCTCAGTACCCTTGGATGTATTCCATCAGGACCTGGGGATTTATTAACATTTATGTTTTCCAACCAATTGTATTGTGAAGGTAGGGTTGCCCCATTATGTTGTAGTTTCCCAACCACTTGTACCTCCTTTGTGTATATGGAAGAAAATCACCTATTTAGCCCACCTGGTCACTAATTATCAGACGTCCTGTGTCACATTGTAATATTCCTACAGAGTCTTTCCTTTCCTTCTTTCCATTAACATATTTAAATATATTTTAGGGTTAGTCTTACTCTGTTTTGCAACTAATTTAACATTTTCTATTTTAGCCAGTCCAATAGCCCTTTTGCAAGCCTTTTTAGTTTCCTTGTACTCCCGTAAAGCAGTCTCTTTCCCCTCTTGTTTGTATAATTTAAATGCCTGTTTTTTTTACTCTGTATCTTAATCGTTAAATCATTGTTAAGCCACATTGGATGGGATTTACTCCTTTTATTCCCACATGGTATATGGTGATAAGTACCGTATATACTTGAGTATAAGCCGAGTTTTTCAGCCCTTTTTTTAAGGCTAAAAAGACCCCCCTCGGCTTATACTCGAGTCACTTTCACCCCCCCCCCCCCCCGTGTCTCTCTAACCCCTGTGTCTTGCTAACCCCCCCGTGCCTCTCTATCCCCCCCGTGTCTCTTTCCCTCCACCTCCTCATTATAACCCCCCCCCCCCTCATTCTACCCCTCACTTACCTGCATCTGAAGCTCCTGCTCCGTCCTCCTCTCCTTCCGGCGTCTTGACGTGGCGACCATGTGACGTCAGTTGCAGGTAAGTGAGGTAAATGAGGGGTAGAATGAGGGGGGGTTAGAATGAGGAGGGGGGTTTGAGGATGAGGAGGGAGGTTGAGGTTGAGGAGGGGGGGTTGAGGAGGGAGGATGAGGAGGGAGGTTGAGTAGGGAGGTTGAGGATGAGAAGGGAGGTTGAGGATGAGGAGGGAGGATGAGGATGGGTGGGTTGAGGATGGAGGTTGAGGAGGGGGTTGAGAATGAGGAGGGGGTTGAGGATGAGGAGGGGGGCTGAGGATGAGGAGGGAGGGTGAGGATAAGGAGGGAGGTTGAGGATGAGGAGGGAGGTTGAGGAGGGGTTTGAAGATGAAGAGGGGGAAGGGAGAGGGGGGAAAGAGACACAGGGAAGGAAGAGGGGGGAAGAGACACGGGAGAGAGAGGGGGACACAAGAGGGGAGCAGCACATTTCCCACCCTTGGCTTATACTCGAGTCACTCATTTTACCCAGTATTTTGTGGTAAAATAGGTGCCACGGCTTATACTCGGGTCAACTTATACTCGAGTATATACAGTATTTTTTATTTAGCAAGGATTTAAATGTTGTCCTTTTATGTTCAGTATTTTTACCTGTCTGTTCTCTGTCCCAGTCTGTACTTTGTATTGCTGCCCTTAGACCATTAAAATCTGCCCTTTTAAAATAAAGAGTTTTTGTTGGCTCCTTAGTTTTTGTTTTTTTATTAAATTCAATCTCAAATGAGACTGTGTTGTGATCACTGTTTCCCAAAGGTTGTCCTTTTTCAACATTTGATACTATATCAATAATATTTGTGATGACCAAATCCAGTGGTGGCTGATGACTTTCCAAGTTAGTGGGGGGGGAGGGGGTAGACAGAGACCTGAAACCCCTCCCCTTACATTGACTCCACCCAACAGTAGAAATGCCTCCACCTTCACAACATGTTACCTCTGTAGAACCTGCCCAGTGACAAAGACTCCACCCACAAAAGTGATGAGAGAGAGAAAGTTAAAGAGATAGATCCTATCCCTCTCTCTATCCCTCTGAGCCTAGGGCAGGTATTTTACGACTAAGCCAATAGTGATACAAGAAGATACTAAAGCCCTCATTCAATTGCAATTTGGCCAATTGAATAGGCCTCTAAATAAGCACATAACATATATTTTTTTAAGAAGTTTTTAGTTAGTAAGCATCTATCCAAAAGCAAGGTTTTCCCTAACTAAAAACTTTTTCAAAACAAATATGCTATGTGCTTATTTAGAGCCCTATTCAATTGGCCAAATTGCAATTGCATGAGGCCCTAAGATAGCAGCAAATATACTGAAAAATAGTAAAACTGCATACATAAATGGTTTGTTAGATTGATAAATAGAGTAATGAAACAAACAGAGACTAAACAATATGTGGGAGGAACATCTTGCACCTACAGAAGGACAAGGTGATAATTCACCAACAACAGACCAGAAAAAGAAAGTTGCACCCCAAGTTGGTTCTGCTTGATTCAGTACTGTTTTGTCTCTCCCTCCATTTAAAAAAATATTTAAATAGCATATGAGAGAAGAATCTCAAACATCCCACATACTGTTTAGACTATCTTTAAACAATACATTTGAATAAATCTATGTGTTCTTTTAAATACAGTGGATATCAAAAGTCTACACACCCCTGTTAAAATGTCAGGTTTCTGTGCTGTAAAAAAATTAGACAAAGATAAATCTTTTCAGGACTTTTTCCACCTTTAATGTGACCTATAAACTGTACAACTCAATTGAAAAACAAACTGAAATCTTTTAGGTAGAGGGAAGGAAAAATATAAAAATAAAATAATATGGTTGCATAAGTATGCATACCCTTAAACTAATACTTTGTTGAAGCACCTTTTGATTTTATTACAGAACTCTGTCTTTTTGGGTATGAGTCTATCCGCATGGCACATTTTGACTTGGCAAGATGTGCCCACTGTTCTTTGCACAAACACTCCAAATCTGTCAGATTGCGAGGGCATCTCCTGTGCACAGCCCTCTTCAGATCACCCCACAGATTTTCAATCGGATTTAGGTCTGGGCGCTGGCTGGGCCATTCCAAAAGTTTAATCTTCTTCTGGTGAAGCCATTCCTTTGTTGATTTGGATGTATGCTTTGGGTCATGCTGAAAGATGAAGTCTCTCTTCATGTTCAGCTTTCTAGCAGAAGCCTGAAGGTTTTGTGCCAATATTGATTGGTATTTGGAACTGTTCATAATTCCCTCTATCTTAACTAAGGCCCCAGTTCCAGTTGAAGAAAAACAGCCCCGAAGCATGATGCTGCCACCACCATGCTTCACTGTGGGTATGGTGTTCTTTTGGTGATGTTCAGTGTTGTTTTTGCGCCAAACATTACTTTTGGAATTATGGCCAAAAAGTTCAACCTTGGTTTCATCAGACCATAACACCTTTTCCCCATGCTTTTGGGAGACTTCAAATATGTTTTTGCAAAATGTAGCCTGGTTTGGATGTTTTTTTTCGTAAGAAAAGGCTTTCGTTTTGCCACTCTACCCCATAGCCCAGACATATGAAGAATACGGGAGATTGTCGTCACATGTACAACACAGCCAGTGCTTGCCAGATATTCCTGCAGCTCCTTTAATGTTGCCGTTGGCCTCTTGGTAGCCTCCCAGACCAGTTTTCTTCTCATCTTTTCATCAATTTTGGAGGGAACTCCAGTTCTTGGTAATGTCACTGTTGTGCCATATTTTCTCCACTTGATGATGACTTCACTGTGTTCCATGCCTATTGCTCACTGCATATATCAATTATAAATAATTAAAGTATATTAATTTATTGAATAAATCATTAATTCTTACTTAACTACATATACATAGAAATATATATCTCTCTCAGAGGAACAAAGTACACAACAGTAGAGGCTCACAATGAGCACCGAAGGCGCTCATTGCAAGGCATGCCATGAGCGCCAAAGGTCCTCACAGTACAAAACGGTTTCAATTAGGTCTCAAAAAGCATTCCCATGCCTTCAGATTTTATTGCCCCGTCATTTTTGACGGAAAGTCGCTAGTATTTATTTATCAATATATACATACATACAGAATCTCACAAAAGTGAGTACACACCTCACATTTCTGTACATATTTTATTATATCTTTTCATGTGACAACACTGAAGAAATGACACTCTGCTACAATGTAAAGTAGTAAGTGTACGGCCTATATAACAGTGTAAATTTGCTGTCCCCTCAAAATATCTCAACACATGCCATTAATGTCTAAACCGTTGGCAACAAAAGTGAGTACACCCCTAAGTGGAAATGTCCAAATTGGGCCCAGTGTCCATTTGAGGATGCCCCACAGATGCTCAATAGGTCTGGTGACATGCTTGGCCAGTCCATCACCTTTTCCTTCAGCTTCTTTAGCAAGGCAGTGGTCATCTTTGAGGTGTGTTTGGGGTTGTTATCATGTATTATGTAATATACACATATAGACACATACACTTATAAATACACACACCCATTATATACACACTAGCGACTTGCCTGTCAAAAATGACGGCAATAAAATTTGAAGCCTGGCAATGCTGTTTGCCACACAAAGCGAGGCTCTCCCCCCTCTAACTTGCAGGCCCCGCGATGAGTGCCTTTGGCGCTCCTGCGAGCCTCTCCCCATCTACTTTACGGGCCTCGCCGCTCATTGCAGGCCCATCATTCCAGTCATGTACGGTCCTCGCAATTTATTTCCGGGTAATTCAAATCTCCAATTATTAGAACTTGCCCATTCTTTTGGAATTGTTGCTCCGCTATTGAACTCTACCCACAAGCATTCAACATTACTGCTAGTTCCACCATAAATATCTCCTCTAACTATAGGCTGAAATTCAGGCTTAACATACAGACATATTGCTCCTCTTTTACCATTTCCCCTATCTTTCCTAAATATAACCATCCAGATTAACAGTCCAGTCATGAGATTCACCCCACCAAGTTTCAATAATGCCAATTAAATCAAATTTTTCATGAATTGCTAGTAATTCTAACTCTCCCATTTTTTCCCGGCAAGCTTCTGGCATCAGCGAGCATAAATCTTATAAGTTTGTAGTTTTGAGGTACCTGCCTCTGTACTTGAGTTACTTAGTACAACCTCCCTATTAACTATACTAACCCTCCCCCATATGCTCCTATAATGTATAGTGCAATACAAAGATAAAAACCTACTGTGAAGTAATTGTTTTCCCTGGTGGTTCAGTGGTTAGGATTTGGTGCTTTCACTGCTGCAATGTGGGTTCGATTCCATTCAGGGAACAAGAGGTCACAGCACTGTGAAGCCAAGCATGGTTGGGCCTGGTCAGTACTTGGAAGGGAGACCACCTAGGAATACCAGAAGCTGTATGCTGTGGCCCACTGGAGAAGGAACTGGCAACCTACTCCAGTATTTCTGCCATGAAAACCAAGTGGATCAGCATGGTGTGGGCGGTCCATGAGGTCACAGAGATTCGGACACGACTGAACAACACACAAAAATGTCACTAAAAGAAAAAGAAATACATGCAAAGTTCACTTGTAAAACAATGCCAAGAGATCAAATCACACATGTAAATCTACCGCTCAACAAATGCTATCCACCAAAATGTCTGTAAAATCATAAGCCCCAAGTGTATATCCTATTTATGTTTTCTAACTTGCTGTCCCATAGAAGTTTACTCAGAAGTCTCTTCAATACCACCCCCCCCCCCAAAAAAAAAAAAGCTTCAACGCCCCCATAAAGGCACAAAAAGGAGCTGCTACTGCCTACGGCTACCACCTATGAGCTCAGGATTCCCCTATGAAAACTAACTACCCCCTATGAGCCTGGGTATCCTGTAGGAATTTCCCTATGAAAACTCTATAGACCCCTATGGGACTGCAGCCCCCCAGTATATTTTGTTGTACCACAGATTCTGTACGCAAATGTACCCCTACAAAGAGTTTGCGTGAAGACTCTACAAAGGGTGAAGTTGTTAGCTGCTTGTGAGTGCTATTAGTAACAATAACACCTTCACCCTTGCAGAGTATTCACTGCACCTCTTTGTAAGGGTACGCATTGTGAAAGGGATTTGTCTGGGGTTTGGGGGATTTTCCAGCTGCTTCTGAGTGCTATTAGAAACACTGTGAACTCCGGAAAACCCCACCAGGCAGTTTCTGATGTCTGAATTTCAGAAATTAGTGGTACAATAATTTGAATACCTTTCTGTACCCCCCATATAATTACGACTCACATTCTTCTGAGAAAAACAGTAGATGGAGGTAGAGATGGGATGTTCTTCTGGAGTTAAAATAAAAACAAACAAGAAAACACAAGATGTTATCATCAGTCTTAAAGTCTTGTTAATGAGACAAATCACACTGAGTGAGAGCTTCTCTATCCTCTGCCATTTTCCTTATGGTATGGAGTAGCATTTTTCAAACTATTGACCTTATGGGAAAAAGATGGGTGCTATGTATGCGGGTGGTACTTGCATTCTTACTTTTATTTAGAAAATGGTTTACTAGCTTTCAGAATTTAGTCCTACAGTTGTGCTCAAAAGTTTGCATACCCTGGCAGAAATTGTGAAATGTATTTTTAAAATATGACTGATCATGCAAAAAAAATATTTTATTGAAGGATAGTGATCATATGAAGCCATTTATTATCACACTAGTGACTTGCCCGTCAAAAATGACAGGGCAATAACATTGTAAGGCAGGTAATGCAGTTTACCACAGACAATTTTTTTGGTGGTCTGAGAACCTTCGGCACTCATTGCGAGCCTCTCGCTGATCGCCTTTGGGTGCGCAAGGGAAAGCCGTTAGTGTAGCCATGTACTTCCGCATTCTGTAAGTTAGTGTTGTAAAATAGATTGCAAGTTTGCGAGTTTTCAATTGTGTGTCCGTGTCTTGGAAACAAGCACTATGTACATTTGATTATATGCTCAAAAACAAGGCCCTCCATTCTTTAAGGTGTTAAGTTTGTTTTTTTGCCATGTACTAAACCCCTGTACAGCTCTACGGAATATGTTGGCGCGATATAAATAAAGATAATATATAAATAAAATGGCGGCGAATGTGTATGTGGTACACAGGTGTGGATGATTTAGCGTCCTTGCTAAAAGTGCATCTTGTACGGCTTTTCAGAAAAGCTGTATGTGCTTGGTGGTGTTTTGGAACTTTAGGGTCGTATAGCCTGGTTTTTGTTTTTTTTTTCGCCGGCCATTTTTTCTCTCGCTTAGGGGATTTTTGAGTGTCTAAACTCCGTAAATTGGACTTACATTGAGGTGTAACTTCACTTGCAGAGGTCCTGGACTTTTGCACTTTCTAGCATGACATTGACCCTAAGCACAAGGCCAATTTGACCCTCCAGTGGGTTATAGCAGAAAAAGGTGATGGTTCTTGAGTGACCATCACAGTCTCCTGACCTTCATATCATCAAGCCACTCTGGGGAGATCTCAAACGTGCCGTTCATGCAAGACAACCAAAGACTTTGCATGACCTGGAGGCATTTTGCCAAGACCAATGGACAGCAATACCACCTGCAAGAATTAAGGGCCTCATATACAACTATTACAAAAGACTGCATGCTGTCATTGATGCTAAAGGGGGCAACACACAGAATTAAGAACGAAGGGTATGTAAACTTTTGATCAGGGACATTTGTGTGATTTCCGTTATCACAATTTAAAAGGAGCCAAATAACTATGTGATAATAAATGGCTTAATATGATCACTATCCTTCAATAATATATATATATATATATATTTTTTTTTTTGCATGATCAGTCACTTTCAAAATAAATGCTAAAATGTCCCAATTTCTGCTAGGATTTTGAGCACAACTGGATGGTATTGTGCACTTAAGTTGTCTTAATTTGATTTCCTGAACATTATGATAAATGGAAAAGGTTCTACATCAAGCAAAATGTTTCAAACAAATGAAAGATGGGGTCTTTATTAATCATGCTTTTGCCATTTTGTCTTCATATTTTTTTTAGCACTAAGTTGTTGTTCAGTGCTTCAATTGTGTCTGACCATATGGATCGCCGCATGTCAAGCACATCAGTCTTGGTCTCTTGTTGTGCTTATCCATAGTTTTCTTAGCAAACATACTGGAGTGGGTTACCAGTTCTTTCTCCAGTGGACCATGATTTGTGAACCCTCTGCTGTGACCTGCGAATCTTGATTGACCCATATGGTTTAGCTCACAGCTTCATTGATGTACAGAAGCCACAAGGAGGTAGAAATCCAGAAGGGGATTACTAGGCTACTTTCTCATTAATTCTCAGAACTGCCTTTATTCAGCCTCCCTCTCTGCAGTAGGTCAGAAAATATTTGGGGCATCCTTCTGGGCAGATCCTCTTACACCACCTGACAACTAATAAGAGGTATCAATTTGTCCTTCCAAGATACCACACTTTAATAAATGCTACCAATCAGAAAACATTAGATATTCACCTTTTTTAATGGTCTATTATATCAGCACTTGAATAATCTCAAGCTGGTACTTTAAAGGTGATAAATAATTTAAATGTACAAGTTTCTCCTCAACCAATTACCTTCAAGCATCAGAGTAGAAGTCTGATATCCCAAAAGGCAGCATTATGCTTATCCTTGGGAGTTTGCTAATTATTGGTCAGCACACAGAAGATACTCTCAATTTTATTTTCATTAACCTTACTCCCTTTCTCAGCCACTCTCTCCTTTGTCTCCTAGAAGACTCCCTCCTATATTTCACGGATCCCCTACAACCCCAGGAGATTATTATATTTTCTAAATAATTACCTATTATAGAAGAGTGTCTTGACACAGACATAGTCCCATATATTGCAATAATTTGAACTGTCTAAATGAGAAAGATTTACAAGTTTTAATTTATTCTCACAAGAAAAAGGAGTCAAATTGTAGAAATCTTACTCTTAGTTGTAATACAACTCAAAAGATTCTCCAACAGAAACGTCATTTTATCGTTCTTCAGGCGTGAAGGTTTCTAGTAAACTTGCCTATTTAATCTTCACAACTGCTTTGTTTTACTAAGGCCTGGTCCTGATGGTGTACAAACGCACTTTAACACAAACATCTGCAGCAAGTCAACATTTGAGAAAGTCTTTTTAATGGAAAATGTAAAACCCCTTTCAACTTCAATGTACAAAGCATGTGTAACACTTGCACTTTTAACAAATTAAAGCAAGCCAATGTTTTAAAAAAATACATCATTGAATGTATATATGTATATATTTACATAGCATATTAAGTTTAATATTTAGCTTCAAAAGTTCACATAAATTTTACCAAAATGAGACAACTTGTTTCAAATAAATTACATCTTTTGTAAATGTCTAATTATACATTGAGTAGGCTTCAACAAAGCATTGAAGAGTCTTTCTTTAATACCATGTTATATTTTATATGATACAAAGTTTACAATTATTTGGCAGTAATCTTTAAGATTATTTCATGAATGCTCCCAAATGCAGGCAATAGCTGGTGATTTGTGTTTTTACCCTCACAGTTACTGTCTCAATGTAGTGAAAAATATCCAAATTATTTTAGCAAACTATACAAGTCACATTTACATTTGATCAACAATATAGCGTAGAACTTTGAATTCTGTTTTCAAAAAAATAAATACATTTAAATCTTTTGACATTTTTCACAAACTTTAATATACACTATTATACAGTGTAGCACACTTTGATGCTGTAAAATATTTAACCCTTGCAGAGCCAGATGGATCCACAATGCACTGCACAAAGGTAGTGAATGGGTCCCTTTAGCTCTGCAGGGGTTGATCACAGTAGCTGTGATAGTTAAAGTTATACTGGTGTGGTGTCAGTAACAAGTAAAATACTGGGAGCAGATTCTCTTGGCACTGGTGTTTTGCAATGCTTCGGTTAGTGTGCGTGTCCAACTTCCTCAACTCCATTCTGAGATCATTTAATTGTCCTCCATATCATCCATCTCCTCTTCGTGAATCTTCAGTGCTCTCACCATTTCTTTCACAGAATGATACAATATGTTTTTTACCTAATTGATGAACAGACCAAAAAATTAGTAAGAAATAAGAAACATAAAACAATCCATAATTACCTATTATTGTGCACAATGAGAGAAAGAGAGAGATCTTAAAGGGCCACGGAAGCAGTTTTTCTTTAAAGGTGAACTGACATGTAGGCATTAACCCAAAGTAGGAGAATTAACCCTATTTGTTTTAAAACATTTTTTTTTCCATGTGACCATTTCCAGCTCTGATCAAGTAGTACAGTCCTCATTTGCCTCTGTGTCACTCTAGGAGGCTTCTATGTAAACGAGAGGGGAGTCTGGACTCACTCAGAGCCTGCAGGAATAAGGTGCACTATAGTGGTCTTTTAAATGGTCACTGAAGACATTCAAACTGCCCTGCACCATTTTGTAGTGCAGGTAAGAAACAGAAAATGTGTATTTTTTTTTCTTCATTAGAAGATAAATGTATTGTTTTATGGTTATTTAAACAAATGCTGTCATGGTAGCTTTAAAGGCAGTCAAATCAAATGATCCAACCTGACCCTAGGTAGGAGTGTGTCCACTACAAGATCATAGGCACATTCTTTCAGGTCCTGAATGAATCATAAATGAAAAGCCACCTCTAAATGCTAATATTTCTCTTGACAAATTAGACATTTTAACCTCAAAGGGCAGAATGTATTACGAACCCAAAGAAAGAAGCTTACATTTTTTGGTTCCAGCAGGGAGAGCTTTATGGTCATTTGCTGGGTGTTTGCTCTCTGGAGAGTGTGCTACTTCAAACACACCAAAATAAATCAGACAGTTGAAGGAACAACATTGTTATATGAAAGCTCTTACAAAATAAATATGCATCATTGGAAAATGTAAAGTTTTAGCACTTGGTTTTTCAGGGCTCAGTTTGATGATATGGAGAAGTACTGATAAATTCCATGTCTCTAAGTAATGTCACCATAGTGTGTGTTAATATGCAAAATAATTAAACTTAAAGAGGACATACACCCTTTTCTTCCCAGTAGTTCTTTCCCCTCACAGATATAGGTAAAGAATAATTAATAATAAAATTGAGAATATTGAATAGGGTAATTATATTACTCTGTATTGTTTATTTATATACACATATATAATAATTCTTACAGGAACTGATTCTCCTAATCTCAGAAAAATATGAATTATCCTTTACCATATGAGACATTAAATTATTTGCTTTGCACAAGAAATTAAGTTAAGTAAAAATGTGGAAGAGGACAATGTTTTTATGTTTTTAAATCGATGCAATTTGTTTATTTTATAATACAAATAAAAATCTGCAATTTTATAATTGTTCTTTACCTATATATCTCTGAGGGGAGTAAACTACTGGGAAGAAAAAGGGGTCTTTCCTCGAAGTTTAATTAAGTATACCACCATCTCTCAGTAGCATACTTAGCAATAGTGGATAAGTACCTCCCTTAGGGTATATCCTAAATAAATGTATTGTTTCATTAATATGCAAAATAGCCCAATGTAGCTGAGAATTTCAGTTCTCACAGAGTGAGAGAAAAAAGTGTACAATAATTTAAAGTTCCAGTAATTAAACTGTCCAGCAAGTTATGGCTTCTGGTAAAATAATTTTGTTCCTGTAGGGAGATGAAGTAAATTACCACCGTTTTTTTTTACTAAATATCCTTTATAAGATATGAGTTTTTATTTTCACTGTAGCAAGCGTACCCTTATTCATCATTACCCTAAGTGAAGGTTCTTTTAAAAAATGACCTTGTTCTCTGGCGCATTCAAGTGAGAACTCAAGCACGCTATGTCTGGAGCCGAGCCTCAGAGTGCTAATTCACGTCTTACCTGCAATTTATCATCGTAATTGATTTCTTCTTTAGACAGCCTCAGCTCTTGTGTTAAATGAAATGAGTGAACAAGATGTTCTGGGGACACAAAGTCTTGAGTCACTTGGATGCAGCTGTGAAAATTCTGAACCTATCATCAAAAAAAAACAAAAAAGTATAAGTACCACAGATTGCCGGCAAAATACACATTACAAAAATAAAAATAGACAGAATACAGGGTCTACAGTGCAGTATAAATTAAACCAATTCCTCCTGTATGCATCAAAAACTCTTACTTCGTTTTACAAGATAAAATGTGTCCGTTTTAATGAGTGGTTAATTTTGTCAAACTAAGCTAAAAAAATATGTTTTATATACACACACACATTGGCTTCTAAAAACTCACTTTTTAAAAGATCACTAACGGTTTGGCTTTTGTCAGCGTTAAATAACACATATCAATATAAACAGCTTTTTACTTTATTGCGATAAAAAAAACAAAAAAAAACAGAACTCAAGACTAAAAAAAGCTGTTTTCTACACATCTTTAGGACTGGACTAAGTATTTTACCAACTTGCTTTAACACTGGCAGAATGTACAGGGCTTTTCTTAATGAAGACATTATTTGAGACACATTGATGGTGTCTGTATTTAGATTTAATGTATAGGTTGACGCAAGAGAAGAGTTTCAGCCATGAAAGCCCAATTCATACTCATACATTTTGATGTGAAGGAGTAAGTGTTAGGAGCTTGGGTCCACTGAGAAACAAATGTCTATATATCTAGCTACCTACTACAAATGTCTAGCTACCTACTACAATGCTCAATACAGAGCTTGCATAATATAATTGTTTGTTATACAGTTCATTAGCTTATAATTACATAGTATTAATAAAGTTGAAAAAATACTTTCAGTCCATCAAGTTCAACCTTTTAAGATCTCCTCTGATCTGCAATATGCGGATTAACTATTAATGAATTAGTTGCATAAAGAAAAGAAAAAAACAATTCCCTCCCTTATCCCAAACACCGGCAACCGGACTTCTCCCTGGATCAATACTGCCTCTCTAATTATCCATGATAAATCTGAATTCCCTTTTTAATTAGAAATTAATCCAATCCCCTTTTAAAATTATCTATAGAATCTGCTGTCACCACCTCCTCTGGTAGAGAATTCCACAGATTAACCACCCTTACTGTGGAAGGACCCTTTTCTTTCTTTAATGGTTTAAAAGATCATGTTATTATTTGGTCTTATAAAACGTATCTAATCCTAAGATTAGTTAGGCTGGGCTGTATAAGAAAGAAATGACCTTAATTAAAACTTTTACAATTTCTAGTTATCAATCATTTCCCCAGGATATATAAACGCCTTATTTGTAAACAACCCCTTCAATGAAGCATTGTGTCTGGGGCGGAGTCATGTTGGGGCAATCTAAATTGGCATACTACAATTGCAGCATTATAGTGGGTGGTAACTAAAAGGTGTGTGCACATTGCTAGCCGCTCCGGTTACACTGCTCCCTGCTTCTAATGTAGATTTCAGGGAGTGGTTTTCAATATAGCACTTCCTCCTAATTAGGTATAAGACAACTAAAGTGGTAATTTAAGATCATGCTGTAATGATTTATCAACATACAATCTCCTGGGCCTAGTACAGACTGCCACAATATTAAGCAGTTCATAAAATATAGGAGAAGATCCAAACAAAAGACTGAGAGAATAAAAAAATGTGTCATTCTCTATTGTACAATTAGCATACTGTCTACCAAAATATAGCACAGAAACATCTATCTGTATCCTATATTTTATATACATCGCAAATAGAACTGCATATATCAATGCAAAAATCATAATAAAAGCGGAGATGAAATGAACAGAAACTACAACAGTTCTGAAACCATTTAGAATTAAAGAGCCAATTTATGTTAAATCTTAGAGAAATGGACCAAAAAGAGCCAGTTATAAAAAATTACCTGCATGACAGTCGTATATGAAATAATATACTGACATATGTTAAAATGCTAAGGTTCTTGTTTATTTTACCTTTTATTAATCAAAGAAACAAACCAACACTGGTCTGAATGCAAAGCTAATGAGAGCAACATTTGGCTCTAGAGCCATAGGTCGCTGACCCCTGCACTAAAAACAGGATTTATTAGTGACAAGTCTTGCACGATTGGTATGCAAGAACGATGGTATAAAGTCTTTGCTAAATCAGTGGTCCTTAACAACTGGTCCTAAGACACATTTCTGTCATTGTAAGGTGAACAGCTGCTTCTCAAATAATAAGTTTAGGCATAGGTTCTATTCTGAAAGTGATGTTTCAAAGAAAGTTAGTATATGGTAGTTTATAACAGAAATTATTTTATTATTTCTTGCTTAATTCGTCAAATACCAAAATATATTCTTGTTAAACAAAGATATGCAACCATCTGATGCTACTTGTTATCAGATAAGTCAATCAGCAAACTATAATTTTATAAGGAGAATTTAACAGTCACTATATGGTCCCCAGTACCTGACATTGGGAGACTACAAAGTGTTAAAGAAAAAATACTGCATCTTATTTCCAATCTCTCATTCAGAAAAATAAAATCATGCATTTATTCCTTTCACCTGATAAATTGCTCCCGCTGGTAATATAACTGCATCACCAAGGAACTGAATAAGTGTATAGCTTTTCACTCCATAATCATCTAGAAGACTTTGGCGGAGTTTTTTGTTAAGATACCAGTTCTGGTCTCGTATTGGGTCATGATCTGGAAGTATTTCTAGACACTGTTCCTTCGCTGCCTGAAAAAAAAATATATATATTTATATTTTTACAGGAATAAAATGTCAAAGCCCCTTTAGTAGTAAAAGGGCACGTTAGGCAATTTATTTTTTATTTCATATAAATGTTTTAAATAGGTTACTTAAGGTCATGCTCCTTTATGTAATATCAAACAATTTACACTTTACTCACTTGGTTTACTCTTCGGCTTCTCACAATAGATCATGAGCTTCTGGAATTCCTGTTCTCTCTTATGTGGGGTGCCATCTTTCACATCTGTTACCAATGACCATAACCACAAGGAGGAGCTTCACTCTAATCAGTATGAACTGCTAGTAGTGTGAAGTAGAGACATATAATATAAAGTCCTCCCAGGTGCAATGAGCCTTAGGTTACATGTGAAATACAGTAAGTAGCCTTTATGAGAGAGAACAGGAAGAAAGACAAAAGCTCCAGAAGCAGATAATCTATTACTTTGGGGGCTTCTTAGAAGCACATTTAGTAACCTAGTTAAAAGTTAATATAAAACAAATGTTTGCATAAGAAACCATTTAAAGGCAGGTAAAACTATTTCTGAAGCAAATAAATATTGTAAACAAAATGTACACCATGAATCCGTAAACAAAAAAATATTTGCATATCCTTTTATAATCCTCCTTACATATATTTATTTTTTCTGGAAATAGCAGCTATTTGTAAATTGTTGCCACAAACATCTGCACAAGATTATTTGATTATTTTCTTATGTTTTATTCAATTAAATTGTGACCCAATATTCCTAAAATGTTTTTATTCTGAAGTTTTATGGTCATTAGTGGTTATTTTCCGGACGGCCAATCCAGTG
>CM050171.1:45175243-45277743 GCA_027410445.1 Discoglossus pictus | reverse complement strand
TATTTTCCTTCAACTACAGTGAGAGAATAACTTAGATTGTAAATTTGCAAGTTTTCAATCTTGTGTCAGTCCCTTGGAAATAAGCACTATGTACATTTGATCCTAAGCTTAAAAAACAGGGCCCTCCATTCTTTATAAGGCGTTAATTTAGTTTTTGCCATGTACTCAACCCTTGTACAGCTCTACGGAATATGTTGGCGCAATATAAATAAAGATAATAATAATAATAACAACAACATTGCTTACAAACAACTTACCATATGCACTGCACATCCTTGGACCCAAGTCTGGACGAACAAAAAATGATGGCATATGAGAAGCCAGGTTGAACCTTCCATCTGGGTTACAGTATTCTGGCACCGGTAGGATTTTAAAGAACTCTTCATGCCTGACATCAAGGACATAAGAAAAAACTTAATATAGAATTAAAACATCTCTATCCGTATTTACACTCACATGTTAAAGGATTGAAATATCATGTTACTTTGTACAGTAAGCATAATTATGTCAAAGATCAAATCATTATTACTCAAAGATGAAGTCATCAACTCATTTCAAACCCCTTGCTCGATGAGCTTTAGGCAGTTCAGCTGCACTTCACTAATCAAGGTTGAAACGTAAATATGGAGTTTACGGTTTCTCCTGTTCATGGTAGAATTGCCTGGTATTTTGGGCCTGGATCACTCCTTTGGGTGAGGCTAAACTGATCAAGTATGGGATATTTCTCACTAAAGGACACAGGTGAGCTAAAAGAGGCTGCTTTCGGAGTGGGTTTATCATGTCTATAGAACTAACCTATTAAGGACGATGGTTTAATCATTCCTGTGTTATTTGGTAATATTTGGATAGGCCACTAATGCCAATGTGTGGTTTAGAATAAATACTAAATTTGCTACTCTAAATAAATGATAATGATGGGGGACAGGTCATCATCTAACTCCTTGAAAACCTGGGGGGGTTCTTTGTTTTGACTACCTCAGGGACATACAAGCAAACGGATAATAATTAGCATGTTAAAACAATATTTGTGAGCTTCCAATTTGCATATTAATGCAGCTGAAATCATTTTGAATATTTTAGGAACGGTTCACTTTGGAAAAATGGCTAATACAATGTGTAGACAGTTTCTCATGAATAGCTTAAAAAACAAAAACACCATCTTTTTGGGTGAGAGTCCATTTAGCCACTGCTTATTTATTACAATGAATAAAAATACCACAACAGTTGGCTACAAGTGTCTAAGATTGTTACTTTTGAGAAATCATCAGTGATCCGCATCCTATTTACCGTAAACTAAATGAATAAAATGTACCAGCAGGTGGTGCTGTTCCATTAGGTTTAGATACAACAAATCAAGAATGGAGTCAGTTACACGATTGCAGAAATAAAATGCTGAGAATATCACATCATAAGTATAGCAAAATAGTGACAGCATCATTATTTAATATACACTACATGCAAAACTCATAATGCAGGTCAAGAATAAATATTTTTGGAGCTACCTGACAGACATCATGTTTTTGAAGTCTTCTCCAGAAGGCTGGTCCTTCAACTTCAGTAGAATAGTCTCCCCGTTCTTTAACTTCTGTCGTTCTTTAAAAACGAAAAAGAAAAACGATTAGCAAATGGAACATGTTATCAAAATGTGCACCTCCCCAGTAACATCTAGTTCAATATATCGATATGCTCCCAAAATCTATGTAACAAATCAGTAATCAGTCAGCAGACTCTTTATCGTTCATATATACACAGATTAAATTAATAAACGTACTTGAAACATCCTCAAATCCATCCCAGAATTCCTTGACTTTGCCACTTGACACGATACCCTCTTTGCAGTTTAGAAGATCTCCTTGATGGTCTCCAAAGTCTTGGCTAACTGCTTCAGATTTCCAAAGACTGGCATTCATTTTTTTGTTTGTCCCAGACACAACGACAGTCTGTTAACATGTAAACAGATAATTAGTATCTATAAACAAGCTGCACTATACAGGCTGTTTAGCGTTATGGTAAAGGGGGTCTTTGTGTTTAAGACAAGTAAAATGTATTTTTTTTGCATTTTGTTCAAAACAAGTAAATCATTGGCAATATCAGAACCAGTTTTTCAATATGTAAACTAGACGGAAGATTGTGTACAAAAACTCAATAGCCAAATAAATACAAGAACACTGATTATAATGCTCAGAGAAAAGTAAATAGTAGCAAATTAAATAGTCCTGTTTTTGTTTCCTTGGTGGTTCTATGACAAATAAGAAAAATTAAAACAATTTGCTTCAAGTAGTTGTCCGATCCCCAAGCAACCTAAAATAGCACAGGCCTACAGGACCTCCCTAGTCCCACATTTCCAATATGTTTTTGAAGAACTAGTTTTGATAAAATGAGAAAAGAAAACCCATTTATTTTAAGTATTTTATGTTTTGTTGAGACCAGTTATTCCTGCATCAAGTCTGGGATATGAGTAAGATATACCAAGGATCTCAAGGCTTCTGTTTCTGCTGGAAGTTTAAATGGCAATCACATATAATAATTGTGGTAATTGCGAGGTTGTCAGTAACACTATGTAAAAAGTTATGGTTTGCGAATGCGCAATAAGCACCAAAGACGCTCATCGCGAGGCCCAAAAGTTACGGGTTTGACGGGGGCTGCAATGAGCGGCGAAGGCATAGGGATGAGAGAGTTGCGAGGGACGAAAGCTGCGGGTTGAGCGATCATTGCAGGGCTTGCTATGAGCGTCGAAGGCGCTCATCGCGAGGCCCACAAGCGTCGAGGGGGGGGGGGTCGGGGGTAGCCTCGCCTTGTGTGGCAAACAGCATTGCCAGGCTTCAAATTTTATTGTCGTAATTCTTTACGGGCAAGTCGCTAGTATAATATAAGTAATGTTCAAGTTAATTATTCGTCAACTTAAAATAAATTTAACATTAGAAATACATGTGCTAACAGCAGCAAAAAAGCAGGGAACTAAAACGTACAAACACAGGAGGACATGGAGGAATTCTAGGAAGGATTGCAGCCATGGCCATGATTGAGAACTGTGCTTTTACATTTTATTTACTTGCTAAAGCCATTCTTTATTGCGGTTTGCACATGTATTATTTAATGATGATTAATGGCGAACTAAAACTTTGATTTAACTTGAAAAATGCTCACACTGTCCCTTTAATCTTAATAATTTTTCTATATAGTAGCACATTTGAAAATTGCCGATTACACTTTAGTTTAAAATCACAGCCTTTAGTTCTATTAAAAAAAAAAACACATCTAGATACTATGGGCCTCATTCAATTGCAATTTGGCCAATTGAATAGGGCTCTAAATAAGCACATAGCATATATTTTTTAAATAAGTTTTTATTTAGTGAAATTCTATCAAAAAGGAAGGTCTTCACTAACTAAAAACTTATTTAAAAAATAAATGCTATGTGCTTATTTAGAGCCCTATTCAATAGGCCAAATTGCAATTGAATGAGGCCCTATATATATATATACTATATGCTAGCTGAGACTTCTATTTTTCGGCCATATTAGTGGTTAGGAATATGAAAGCATCAAAAACGTTTCATATTTTTTCGGCTATACGTCAATATATTGCCATCTGGTAAAACATATGAAAGGGAAATAATTTGTATATATTTTAAATACCAAGATTAAGAATTAACAAGAGTAGATGAAATGTAAAATATATGAAAAACAAAGGAAAAAACACAGCAAATTCTATGCATGTTTTCAGGCCATGTTGGACCACAAATTCCTTGGAGGTCTGAGCCCCAAACACTTCATAAGAGCGTATTTCCCATAATCTGTAACAAGGTTTTCAGTAAAATATTAATGGGCTTTTGTATAAGTGCCAAAGAACATTATTGTGAAGGTTTAAAAAAATAAAAAAAAAATACTAATGAGGCATTAATGGACCAGGAAATAAATCACCTAACAGACAACAAGCATGAAAAAAGTGAATAGTAATTCAGAACAGAAATACAATTTATAGGACAAAATTTGATATGAAGTGTTTCAGTTCAAGGAAGACTTAACTAAGTATAAATTGTTTGTTTGTCACAGGTATAATCATCATTTAATGGAAGGGTGAATATTGGAAAATGTAGTGTGAAGAAGAAAAAACAAAAAAACTGTGAGCACAGTACAGGCATAATGGTTTTATTTTGAGAGGCTATTTGCATAATTCTTTCCATGAAATACAGATAACATAATTTAGTCTGTAGATCTCATTGGCTAGCAGAGGGCAAGCCCATAAGAACAGTTAACCTTCTGAATGTTTTTCTGCTCCGAGACCTTTGTTCTCAAAATATACAAATGACTATGTATTTTTGCAAATGCTTTTTTTGCGCATTTGGAGTGCAATATATAAAGAGTTGGCAGGAATGCAAGAAGTGGATGAGGAGGGGGCTTCGGGGGGGGAGAGGGGGGTTGAGGAGGGAGAGGGGGGTTGAAGAGGGAGAGGGGGGTTGAAGAGGGAGAGGGAGGTTGAGGAGGGAGAGGGGGGTTGAGGAGGGAGAGGGGGGTTGAGGAGGGAGAGGGGGGTTGAGGAGGGAGAGGGGGGTTGAGGAGGGAGAGGGAGGTTGAGGAGGGAGAGGGAGGTTGAAGAGGGAGAGGGAGGTTGAGGAGGGAGAGGGGGGTTGAGGAGGGAGAGGGGGGTTGAGGAGGGAGAGGGGGGTTGAGGAGGGAGAGGGGGGTTGAGGAGGGAGAGGGGGGTTGAGGAGGGAGAGGGGGGTTGAGGAGGGAGAGGGGGGTTGAGGAGGGAGAGGGGGGTTGAGGAGGGAGAGGGGGGTTGAGGAGGGAGAGGGGGGTTGAAGAGGGAGAGGGAGGTTGAAGAGGGAGAGGGAGGTTGAAGAGGGAGAGGGAGGTTGAAGAGGGAGAGGGAGGTTGAAGAGGGAGAGGGAGGTTGAAGAGGGAGAGGGAGGTTGAAGAGGGAGAGGGAGGTTGAAGAGGGAGAGGGAGGTTGAAGAGGGAGAGGGAGGTTGAAGAGGGAGAGGGAGGTTGAAGAGGGAGAGGGAGGTTGAAGAGGGAGAGGGAGGTTGAAGAGGGAGAGGGAGGTTGAAGAGGGAGAGGGAGGTTGAAGAGGGAGAGGGAGGTTGAAGAGGGAGAGGGAGGTTGAAGAGGGAGAGGGAGGTTGAAGAGGGAGAGGGAGAGGGAGGTTGAGGAGGGAGAGGGAGGTTGAGGAGGGAGAGGGAGGTTGAGGAGGGAGAGGGAGGTTGAGGAGGGAGAGGGAGGTTGAGGAGGGAGAGGGAGGTTGAGGAGGGAGGTTGAGGAGGGAGGGCTTATACTAGAGTATATACGGTAATACATTTATTTATTTCTTTTTTTGGACTAATACATTCTTTATTAGAAGCAAAGGTAATAAAGGGGTTGGGAGATCAGAATGGGGGACCTGATTATGTCAAAAATACTGATATAATCAGACCGCCAGGGAGAGTAAGCAATCGATTAAAGGTAAAGATAACACAAGTGCACGTTCACACGGGAGTTAACTTTTAACCACACTGACCATTATTTACATTATATTCAGAAGCATTCAAGGTAAATACAGTGTTTTGTATATTTCTTTGATGAAATTTCCCTTTAAACACCGTGCAAATTCCCCATCTGTGTATGGAGCAAATTGATAACAACCCAAACCGTTTTTTTCTATTATCAGAAGCTATCTTTTAAACACAACTAATCCCAGCATCCTTTGTATTTAGCAGATTATAAACAGATTCACACAAAACAAACCCTACTTGTGTCACCAAGTTCATCCTTTAAACTCTACAACTAACCTTTCCCTGCTTCCAACACTCTCTGAAGAGCTTCCAGTTGTCGCTGTATTTATGATCCCTTAACCATAGAATGTGCCTTTCACAGATCCAAGAATGTGGAATATCGTTGAAAGTTCTAAAATTCTCTTCCAGAGATGTCTTGCGGCTCTCAGTAATTTCCTCCTTTGGCTCGGATTTTACATTGGGTTTAGGTGCCCTTGTTGCTGGAATCTTGTTTTCTACCACAGAGGCAATGATGTCATCCAATATGTTTGGCATAGACCTTCCACTTTTACTGCTCTGTTAAAGAAAAAAAAAAAAAAAAGAATAAACAAACCTGGTAATGTTCTGGGCACGGATTGTTTATTTAAAAAAATTGTTTAAGCCCAATACAGTTTCTCACGGTTCACAATCTTACTCTTATAATAGTTTTCCATGGTATTGTTTGGCGAGTGGTTTCTATTACTCGTCTAATCATTTATCAACTATATCCCCCTTTCTAAGGGCATGTTGGGTGGGTAGCATTGAATTATCTCACATTACACAGATGATATTCCACATCAGAGTGCAACCTTTACATAGGCAGGGCCAATAACAACAGACCCAATTTAGGGGTTTCCCTGCTGGTGCACAGGTGGTTAAATAAAAATGACTGCATCGGTAATTAGATCATATTTGCTCAAGAAGAGTTATGTAGAAGGCCAAATGAAAGTGTGCATTTTATTTAATTTTAAAATGGTACAAGGTACACTGCCCACATTAGTATTTAGATGAAGAAAATATCTTCAATTTCAACCTACTATGTTTAAGACCTTTAAAGACTTACAGACTTATTACATTTGCGATTTGGCCAATTGAATAGGGCTCTTTATAAGCAAAGCATATTTTTTAACAGAAGTTTTTTGCTTAGTAAAGACCCAGCTTTTGGATAGAAGTTCACCAACTAAAAACTTCTGTAAAAAAATATGCTCTGTGCTATAGAGCCCTATTCAATTGGCAGAATCGCAATTTAATAAGGCTGTTGATGGGCAAGACAGACATCTGCTTATGTCATTGATCAAACTAGTGCTCTGAATGTTCTCTTTAAAGGGGGAGTTCCTGTCCTGAGTACTTCCACAGACTGTGTCACCTTCAAGACTACCTCTATCAAGTTTACACACACACACATTATATATATATATATATATAAATAAATAAATAAATAAATGTATTCAATTATATTAGGTTTCCAAAGAGCAAAGAAATGTGCACGGTTAAAATAAGTCATATTCAGTGCTAAAGGTTCCCCACCTGCCTGACAAAGATAAGCTCACAGATAAGGGGAGGTTATACAATACACCAACAGAGAGAGCAGTGACAACATATAATAGGTAACAAATTAAAGGTTGTCATTTTTTTTTTTACTTCTACAAACAAAATAAAATGAACTCTAGTTTTTCAGAATTGCATATTGTAAATATGGGATCAGGTTTCCCATTAATTACAAGGCAAAAAAATATTTATTACAGAATGAATAGAATTATGATGAATTAAGGAGACTGGAGTCTGGAAATTGTTTTGCTGTTCTCCGAATGACTTTATTTTAATTTGTCCATGTCAATTATGTTTTACATTTTGCCCATACATCTGACCTTCAATGAAAACTTTGTCTGCCACTCAAGTCTAAGTACTAAGTTGTCTTTGGCAAACGAGTGGAGTCTAAGAATGCTTTTGCCAAGAGGGTTTTACTTTCCCCTTGCAGCAAAATGTTCCTAATTACGATTTCTACAATTCAAATCCTCTGAAAAAGCAATTCCAATGTGCTAAAAATATAAAGACACTGAAAGTATAATTGTACTTTTAGAGAGCACACATAAATGCATTATATGTATTAAATGTGCAGCAGGAAACATAGCAGAAGGTTATATCTGTGTTCCTTTGTTTCATATTCAGCAATGTGTTCCTATCATGCCGGTTATATGTCTCAAAATGGAATTAGTTTGGTAAATATATTAATGATTTAAAACAAATGTGATGCTTACTTGAGCAGCAGAGTAAACAGGAGCAAAGGCGATGCCTGCGTCTGTGGATCCGAGGCGTAACTTTCCAGCAGTCGTGGTCAGTAAATCACGGAGAGTTGATCCCTGTTCAGCATGAGATGTAGGGGATGATGTTTTGCAGTTTACTGCTTCAGTGAGGTCTTCTTCTTTGATATGTTTTCCAACCGGAGATTCCTTGTTCTCTACAATTTATAAAAAATAAACAGAAATATAGGAAGTTATCATTTTCTCAAACTTTCAGGAAATTCTGTAAATGCACAGTAGTATAAAAAATATTTTGTGGTTCTCAACTATTAGCTGCTGATCAAAACTATACAAATTAAAACACCAACGTGACAAAGCATAAGTTGCAGATATTTGTTATTTCAGAAACGAAAAGTACACATGAATAAACAGAATTGCAACTGGCTATTAAACAATGAGTGGAACATTTACAAAAACAAAAAAAACAAATTGAGCTTAAAATGTAGGTTTTTAAGCATAACTAATCTTTACAAGTCCTCCATCTATGTCTCTTTTATCAAGAGTCATTAATTACCTCAAAGTGGAGGGTAATATAGACCATGAGCAGATCCAGAGAAATGATAAGATCCAGAGAAATGTAATTTCCAAAAGGTCTGTCATAATACAAATTTATACCAACTGTACCAACTGGGGAATGCTTTTCTTTCTTATCAACTCTAACTATAATAGTTGATTAATGGCCACCCAGCAAGAAGGCTTAGAGAGGAGGTTCTATATGTATTATTTATGTTTAAAATATCTGAATTTCAAGTACGAAACAGGTCTACATTTATTTTTTGTGCACAATATTTACCTTTATTAGCAACTGTAACAAATATATATATTATATATATATACTAGCGAATTGCCCGTCAAAAAATGACGGCAATGAAATAGTAAGGTAGCTAAATTAGTAAATGAATATATTGTACCTATTTTGAAGCATTGTGATGAAGAGCTGGCAATCTGTGTTGATGCTGCTGCAGCATTAGTGGTGTGGAGCTGCTGTATAAGCATGCTGAATGTGTGCAGTGTAACACTGTGCGTGCGCGAGACCAAACCGTTAGCGTAGTCGTGTACTTCCGCATTGGTGTAAAATGGCGAGTAATGTGTGGTATAGGTCTGTATCGGAATATCCGTAGGTGTTTTGTGGTGTTTTGCGAGTTTCTTGTGGTGTTTTGCGAGTTTAGAGTGCTGTAGCCTCGTTTTCGTTTTGTTCGGCGGCCATTTTTTCTCTCGCTTCGTTTTTTTTTTAGTCTCTAAACTGTTTTATTTCAAGTAAAATCGAGGTGTAAGTTGCATTTTTGAGGTCCTGGGTGCTCCCTCTTGGTGTAGGTAAGTTTTTTATGTATGTGCTGTGTGTATGTATTGTGTTTTAAATGTTTGTATGTCGGCGTGTTGCGTCCGATGTTTGCGAGGTCGTAATGTGTGGTAACGTGTTTCGTACGTTGTTTGCGTGCCTCGTAAAATTTAGCGAGTGTCGTAATTTGTGTGTCGTGTTTTTTGAGTAGCGACGTGAATTTTGCGAGGGTTTGAGGCCCTTGCCCAGTGACCTCGCCAGCAACTGAGTCCCTCGCTTCGCGAGGGGCCTCAGTTGCTGGCATGGAGCGCCTTCGGCGCTCCATGCCAGCAACTGAGGCCCTTGCCCAGTGACCTCGCCAGCAACTGAGTCCCTCGCTTCGCGAGGGGCCTCAGTTGCTGGCATGGAGCGCCTTCGGCGCTCCATGCCAGCAACTGAGACCCGTGCCCAGTGACCTCGCCAGCAACTGAGGCCCTCGCTTCGCGAGGGGCCTCAGTTGCTGGCATGGAGCGCCTTCGGCGCTCCATGCCAGCAACTGAGGCCCTTGCCCAGTGACCTCGCTACGCGAGGGCCGCGGCTCGCTACGCGAGGGCCGCGGCTCGCTTCGCGAGCCACGGCCCTCGCTTCGCGAGGGCCGCGGGCTCGCGGCCCGCAAGCGTGAGCAACGACTCGTACGCTCACAACTATATATGTGATATATATATATATATATATATATATATATATATATATATATATATATATATATATAAAAACAATAACCAAACCAGGCACTCACACCATACTGAGGATCAGCAGTAACCATGAAACGGTACAGTATGTGGTTAGGTGACCTGGTTTGTGAAAAATCCATCCGTTGCTATGCCTAAAACTGTGAAATACAGTAAGCATATGCTTAAAAGGAGCCATGTCTAAAATGGTTTGGATTGACAGAGTGATGGTGCATTATGTGGCCTCATTTGCATGTCCCGCCCAGTTTTCCCAGACTGCAGTGCATACAATGTATTTCTGAGAAATTTGAGCAGGAAATAGTTTTTATCAACTTGTTTTTAGACCTTCAAATAGAATCACTAATGTACTATTCATTATTTGTACTACTGTACTTTGTACGGTGGAGGGCTTCTATCATTCTTAGCCCACCATATGTGACACTATATATATATATATATATATATATATATATATATATATATATATATATATATATATATATATATATATATATATAGTACGTGGGTAGGATTCCCAGCTTGTGTATAATCCAACCTTGGTTTTGCATAAAAGCGGTGTAATGCAGAGGGAATAAGTTTAAAGGGAGCCATGTTTAAAATGGTCTATGGATTGAAGAGGTAGGCATTTGTGGGCACACTTGCATGTTCCTGCACCGCTTCCCAGAGTGCAGTGTAATAACTATTTCTTGGAATTCCGAGCAGGAAGCAGTTTTTTTTTTTTTAACTTGTTTTAGACATTCAAATGTGAACACAGATGTACTTTTTATTTACTGTACTACTGTACGGTGGAGGGCTTCTATCGCTCTTTTGCCCACCATATTATAAATGATTGTTGTGGTGAACTACCTACTCATAATTTCCACAACACAGGCTGAGATCCCGCTCCATGCTGATGATAGCCAGTAAGCTTGAAACATGTACATGGATTGGATACTCAGCCTGTGTTTATTCCAACCTTGGCTTTGCATTAAAGCTGTGTAATAATACAGCATGCATAAGCTTAAAGGAAGCCATGTTTGATGATGGCTACGGAATGAAGAGCGAGGCATTTGTGGACATATTTGTGTGTCCCAGCTCAACTTCCCAGAATGCAGTGTAATAACTGTTTTTTCTCGGAACTCTGAGCTGGAAGCAGGTTTTTTAACTTGCTTTGGACATTCAAATGTGAACACAGATGTACTTTTTATTTACTATATATATATATATATATATATATATATATATATATATATATATATATATATATATAAAATGAATATTTATATTTAAACATTACCACAAGGTATTCAATGAACAAGGTTACACCTGAGATTTACCTTTCTTTTCTTCCCTGGACTTTTGTTCTGCAAGGTCTGCCAGCCAATGCAGCGAGGACTGAGATTCTGAGGACGTTAACTTGCTGTCTGTACTTGTGTCACTTCGTGGGCTTGCATTTCCATTAGTTTCAGGTTTTTGAGTTGGGCTGTTCTGCTGGGAATCGGGCAAGCACAGTGAAATCTTGTTACTGTGGTTGAGGACATTTTGTAATATCTGGAACAGTAAGGAAAAATACAATTCTTAATGCAAGGAACAGTTTTTATAAACAAACTTGGGCTCACATTTTGCACAATACAGAATATCATGCCCAGTATCTTAATACAAGAGAGACATTGTTTCACCAAAACACCCTTCAGCCAACACTGTAAATATACTATCATTTGAAGTCAAGTGTTAGCGGTTTATGTATTTTTCAACTGTGCCAGGCTTAATGTAAAGCCAATTCCCAATGCAATTTTCAGATATCTCAGATTTGATTTTAGGGAGGGGACATACTATATTATTTTGTCTGCTCTTACGAGTTACTGTGACCACTTTACATTAGTAAATCACACTTCACGACACTGTCTATAATACAAAGTAAACATCTCAGGGCAAATTAGGGTGGTGGTATGGCTAAATCTTTAGCAGTAAAAATAGTCAAGGCAAAAATACCCAAAAATGATATATATCAAGTGCTGCTTCTCTGCTTGTGTATTGCGGACTCTATAAATCTTTTTGACAGCAATTTATTGGAGGGGTTCCTCAGCAATTCAGAACAGCATACAAAGGGGTTAAATCACTTAAATTAAATGAGATGTTCAGCAATAATATAGCATGCCTGTCACAGAGCAAGACTGGCCACCAACATCTCTGTAAGCAGGCTGCTGCTGCGTTTCAGTTTTGAAGCCTCACAGATGTAATCTCTACAAAGTGAAAACTTTATGCAATTTAATACAATCAGTTTTCATCACAAACACCCATAAGTGTCTATCTTTTTGATAGCTGAAGAATCCCACTGATAGTACAGAGGTCAGAAGCCCTATCCTTTACTAAGCAAATCAAGCCAATTGATATATATAGCACATTGTTCACTGCTCATTACAGAACAGAACATACATATCAGCTTGTCTATGAACCTGAAAAAATAAAAATAAAAGCAGTAATAATAATGCAATATATAATATCACAACATCAAATCCTGAACAGCTAAAGAGTTAAGTTTTCTGTACTATACCATTAGAGCCTGGAATTTATACAGTAACACTGCAACAAACCTAGTTACATACACAAAACAGAGAACTGAAAAGAACTCTGTGCACGATATTTATAGAACTAAAACATACAGAGCCAATTGAATCCAAAGCAGGACCCGCACGGAACAGGCCATGTTCAAACCTCCTGCCAAGAATAATATTGAAAAGCACTCAAGTGACTTTTGAAGAGTGAAAGAAGAAACCAAGATTCTTTGGTTAGCCCTGTGTCATAGCACAGTAGAAATTAGGCTTGAAATAAGCAAGATAACAAGTGAAAGAAACATTGCACTTTACCTGTGATACCCCATTCATTGCAGGGTATTTTCCAGATTGGGAGCTGTGCTTGATGGCACAATGGCAGTGTGATTTTATCCCAAACCTGTCTCTGAGATGATGCATTGCCTCTAGGAGATCTGTGAGTACTGCAGAGGAAAATAAGTAAAGTCAGATTTTATTGGGAAAGCAAATGAAAAACTTAACGTGTGTCCAGCTAAGGGCATACTGAATTTTATGGACTGAAGCTGGATTACTGTATTGGTTATACAACATATATTTTTAGAGTATATTGACACAATTATATGAATTTAAAGTTAGAGAGACATGGTACAGTTTAATAAGAATTTCCTTACCAGAACTTGGAATTATCTGCGTGGGCATCAGGTGTTTGTAGTCATGAGGCTGTCCCTTTACACACTTCATCCATGTGTACAATTCTTTATCTAAAAAATGGAAATGTGGAATACCAAGTTAAGTCTTATCGGACACAGATAAAATGTTATACAGATGGTTCACCGTCCCTAGCCCTCTCACTTATAGCCAGTATATACAACATTATGACACACATTATATATATATATATATATATATATATATGTTACACGTGTATGGTGTAATGCAATGCGGGTCGCTGGTTTTACTGGGCCTGTGTTTCATTAAATCCTGGATTTGTTTATTGCAATACCTCCTGATGTGTTCCTGGTGTGCAGTATCCAAGATTTTACCTTCTTGATAAATGTTTTGGATAATTAAGAAAAAAATGTATAATATAATTTTTTTTTTTAAAGATGTCAACCATATGAGCATCCATAAATATTAATGGTTGCATATTTGGCACCTTCCCAACTGGCTGTTCCCCTTTTATCCTCTGCCCTGTCAATGAGTAGTTTGTTTGGCCCTCTGTGTATGGGATTCAGTTATATCTCTTCAAAAAGTTCAGAGAGAATATGAAAAGGCAGAGGTCCATTAATGTCCAAAACATATCAATTGAACACTGATGAGACTTGTCTAATATTAATGAGTAGAAGAAATATGGACGGACATACATATTCACTTATGAAAAACCGAATATATTAGCAGCTACTGAGAGTGAACCACTTTAATCAAGTGCCAAACATTAAATGTGTGACTTTGGGTGTTATTTGTGCCCTTAATCTGTTGCAATGCATTTGCTCCTTAACAGGTATGGATAGCACAACATTTATTTAACATAGCTAGACATTAAGAAATCACATACCAGTGAAACAAGCTAGAGTTTCAGGAGAACTAGCTCCCCGAAGGCTGCAAAACTTAATAAGGGGAAGTTATGAAACTTCTCTTGAAATTCTCTGAAGGGGAATACTCCAGTACAGAAATAGCAATTCACCAGATACAGAAAACATGCTCAGGACTGCAAGCTAAGCATTCATATCAGAAGTTAAGGTAAACAGTGCACAGAATGGGCTGGTTCATAAAACTAACCTCGAGAACTTTTCCTTTCCTTCGCCTTGTAACAATCCAGACAGACCACAAATCCACATTTCTGGCAGACCCAGTGAATGTTAAACAAGGTGGCTTCACAGGCATCACACATCTCCCGAACACCTCGGACTGCTCGCTTCCAAGCGATTTTTGCTGAAATGCAGAACATTTTTTACAAAGATACATTAGTAGCTGCTCAAAAACAAACATTTTCTTTATGAAACTGTTATTGTTAATTGGAATCAAGCAAAATTAAGCCTCCACTGACCCTAGAATTATAGATAGTCCATTCTTATTTGACAGAGGAAGTTTACGGTATTAGATCATTTAATACAAAAAATGTAAACAGCTTTTTAAAATTACAAAAATAGCATGGATTTTGGAAAAATTGGCACACATATCCTTTTTTCATAAGCTGAATAAAGCCTTTAAAGTGTCAGTTTATTCATAACACATTTAACTTGCCTTTCCTAGCCATTTGCTGAGAGAATGTTATTTTTTGGGGTGAATTTGCAAGCTTGTAGTGTGCTGCACTATAGCAAAACAAACCTGGGTGTTTCCACGGCCAAGTTTACAGTGCCTGCACCATCCTGCTTCTCTGTGCACACGGACATTCAGGAGACACAGTATCAGTTCATTATACTACCTATGCCTCTCCCTGCCTGCCACAGAGCTGCTGCCAAGATCTCCTGAACAAACAGCTCACTGTCAGACTCCCCTCAAAAACACAATATGTTTGCTCTTCTTATTTATGGGTCCAGCTAAATGGCCAACTAGGATTCCACCTTTGCATATCTGCTTAAGACCTGCAGAAGTGACTCCTCAGTCCTGATCGTAAATGCAACTAGGAAAGATGTCAGTTGGTCAGTGCTTCTCTTTAGGTGGATGGTATGAGGCCAGTGTCATAATATAACTGAATCTAATAGCATATTATGAACGCTGTCCAGTAAATTATATTTCCTTTTTACATATTGATTGTAAGGAAAGTTGTGAAAAACTTTAGTACAGGTGTATATGTAAATAAGTGTCTAAAATACCTTATCTCTAATGGGAAAGTGAGCTAGGAATGGGAGAATGAGAATATTTAAATAGATATGCACATCATCTAAATATGAGATAGGCCCCTGCATTGGGGAAACCATCTAAAAACCGTACCAAAGGATGAATCTATAGAAATAATAGTAAAATAACTGAGGACAGTTATTGTACCAGAGTTAAACACCGTTTTACCCAGAATGATCGTTCTGTCCAAAACCTGAAAACCAAAATATACTGAATGGGAATTTCACAAATACCCAGAAGAAAAAAAAACTCCTGAAATGAACATGATCACACTCAACATGGGCTTGGTTTTCCAACACAATCTCAACATTTCTAGCGACTCCGCCTCAATCTTTCTCATGTCTTTTTT
This sequence comes from Discoglossus pictus, assembly GCA_027410445.1. Taxonomy (NCBI): domain Eukaryota; kingdom Metazoa; phylum Chordata; class Amphibia; order Anura; family Alytidae; genus Discoglossus; species Discoglossus pictus. The sequence continues at coordinate 45,262,221 of CM050171.1, read as the reverse complement.
TGTTGTTGTTGGTTTCATTATAAAAGAGTATCACTATAACATTTTGTAATTTTAAAGAGCTTGTGTATAGAAGTGTCAGCCCTGATTTTAGTTAAAGGGACATTGAGGGTTCCCTCTTTTCTAATATTAAAATAAAACATAATTTGCATATTCAAATAGAATTTTATTAACAAGTGCTTATAAGCGTTTTTTATTCACTAAAACAGTCCCAACAAAGCTGTGTCTCAGCACTTACTGCTGAAATGCTGCTGGTAGATTATATTATGGCGCTTACATTCCCCTTTAAGCAATAACATACAATTTTAATCAATCATTATGTAACCAAAATGAAAAGTGATCGTATTTACAGTTGTGAAATCTTCTGAAAGTGGTAGATCAAATATTTGAACTGTTTTCTCTATTAGGACAGCTACCAATGTAGTCCAAAAACTTCTGGCATGCACTTAAAAGATGAGGTTGTAGACTCCAACAATTTTTTGAGAAATAATTAATTTATAGTGTAAACCGTATATACGTGTGATTTTTAGATTTTCTCCTCCGATATGTTACAGGAAACAGTGTGAGCCTTACAGACGTCTGGGGTTCCTTTGGAGGGACAGTCAAACAATACCCATTTTAAAACCGTCAAAAACCATGACATATAAATGAAAGGGTGCTTACCATCCTTTTTCACCCAGGACATTGCTGCTTTTTCCGATGTGACCAGGTGACAGAATTTATCTCCTATATAACCTAAGATATATTTAATGGTATCCAAATCCAATTCGTCATCTTCATAATTCTCGTGTGTCCACAAACTCAGGGCTTCATCATCATACTGGTCAGGAGAAGAAAACCCATCTATTCTCACCACTCCATTTTTACTGAATGATAACCTACACAAAGAAACAAAATGAAGAACAAATTATTAGAATTGTACTTTCTTTTTTGGAACTTGATTCTAATCTCCCTATATAATTTTTGCTTGCTTATGCTTAACGTTTAGTTTCTGCCACGTAAATTAAATTATGTTATTATTTCTTTTTAATATCCAATGGCTTTGATTTACCTCCGGAAATAATAAAATCTGCAAAACACTGGAGAGTGAGTTGATTCTTCACCCTTCTTAGTACGAATAAGTCGACATTCCCTGCATTTCTGTAAATTTGGCCCAATCTCACAGCAAGAGTCATCCTGCAGAAAGGATTCACCAGTCTGTTTGAGTTTCTTCACTTTCCTCCAGTCTTTTAATACTGAACGAGGTATGCCAGCTGTAAACAAAATCATGAAACGCGTTGGAATACAAACAAGAAATTGATTCAAGAGATTTATTAAATGTCTTGAGTAAAAGTTGAACATATACAAAAAAAAAAAAAAAAAGGAAGAGAGAGAGGGGAGAGGAAGAGAGAGAGAGAGAGGGGAAGAGAGAGAGAGAGAGAGAGAGAGAGAGAGAGAGAGAGAGGAAGAGAGAGTGAGAGAGAGAGAGGAGAGGAAGAGAGAGATGAAGAGAGAGAGAGAGAGATGAAGAGAGAGAGAGAGGAAGGGAGGAGGAGGGGAGGGAGAGAGAGAGAGAGAGAGAGGAGAGGAAGAGAGAGAGAGAGAGAGCGAGAGGGAAGAGGAAGAGAGAGAGAGAGAGGGGAGATGAAGAGAGAGAGAGGAAGGGAGGAGGAGGGGAGAGAGAGAGAGAGAGAGAGAGAGAGAGGGGAGAGGAAGAGAGAGAGAGAGAGAGAGGGGAGAGGAAGAGAGAGAGAGAGAGGGGAGAGGAAGAGAGAGAGGGGAGAGGAAGAGAGAGAGAGAGAGGGGAGAGGAAGAGAGAGAGAGAGAGGGGAGAGGAAGAGAGAGAGGGGAGAGGAAGAGAGAGAGGGGAGAGGAAGAGAGAGAGAGAGAGAGAGAGAGAGAGAGAGAGAGAGAGGGGAGAGGAAGAGAGAGAGAGGGGGGAGAGGAAGAGAGAGAGAGAGAGAGGGGGAGAGGAAGAGAGAGAGAGAGAGGGGAGAGGAAGAGAGAGAGAGAGAGAGGGGAGAGGAAGAGAGAGAGAGAGAGAGGGGAGAGGGAGAGAGAGAGAGGGGAGAGGCAGAGAGAGAGAGAGAGGGGAGAGGAGAGAGAGAGAGAGAGAGGGAAGAGGAAGAGAGAGAGAGAGAGGGGAGAGGAAGAGAGAGAGAGAGAGGGGAGAGGAAGAGAGAGAGAGAGAGAGGGGAGAGGAAGAGAGAGAGAGAGAGGGGAGAGGAAGAGAGAGAGAGAGAGAGGGGAGAGGAAGAGAGAGAGAGAGAGAGAGGGGAGAGGAAGAGAGAGAGAGAGGGGGGAGAGGAAGAGAGAGAGAGAGAGAGAGAGAGAGGGGAGAGGAAGAGAGAGAGAGAGAGGGGAGAGGAAGAGAGAGAGAGAGGGGAGAGGAAGAGAGAGAGAGAGAGGGGAGAGGAAGAGAGAGAGAGAGAGGGGAGAGGCAGAGAGAGAGAGAGAGAGAGGGGAGAGGAAGAGAGAGAGGGGAGAGGCAGAGAGAGAGAGAGAGGGGAGAGGCAGAGAGAGAGAGAGAGGGGAGAGGAAGAGAGAGCGAGAGAGGGGAGAGGAAGAGAGAGCGAGAGAGGGGAGAGGAAGAGAGAGCGAGAGAGGGGAGAGGCAGAGAGCGAGAGAGGGGAGAGGCAGAGAGCGAGAGAGGGGAGAGGCAGAGAGCGAGAGAGGGGAGAGGCAGAGAGCGAGAGAGGGGAGAGGCAGAGAGCGAGAGAGGGGAGAGGCAGAGAGCGAGAGAGGGGAGAGGCAGAGAGCGAGAGAGGGGAGAGGCAGAGAGCGAGAGAGGGGAGAGGCAGAGAGCGAGAGAGGGGAGAGGCAGAGAGCGAGAGAGGGGAGAGGCAGAGAGCGAGAGAGGGGAGAGGCAGAGAGCGAGAGAGGGGAGAGGCAGAGAGCGAGAGAGGGGAGAGGCAGAGAGCGAGAGAGGGGAGAGGCAGAGAGCGAGAGAGGGGAGAGGCAGAGAGCCAGAGAGGGGAGAGGCAGAGAGCCAGAGAGGGGAGAGGCAGAGAGCCAGAGAGGGGAGAGGCAGAGAGCCAGAGAGGGGAGAGGCAGAGAGCCAGAGAGGGGAGAGGCAGAGAGCGAGAGAGGGGAGAGGCAGAGAGCGAGAGAGGGGAGAGGCAGAGAGCGAGAGAGGGGAGAGGCAGAGAGCGAGAGAGGGGAGAGGCAGAGAGCGAGAGAGGGGAGAGGCAGAGAGCGAGAGAGGGGAGAGGCAGAGAGCGAGAGAGGGGAGAGGCAGAGAGCGAGAGAGGGGAGAGGAAGAGCGAGAGAGGGGAGAGGAAGAGCGAGAGAGGGGAGAGGAAGAGCGAGAGAGAGCGAGAGAGGAAGAGCGAGAGAGGGGAGAGGAAGAGCGAGAGAGGGAAGAGGAAGAGCGAGAGAGGGAAAAGGAAGAGCGAGAGAGGGAAAAGGAAGAGCGAGAGAGGGGAGAGGAAGAGCGAGAGAGGGGAGAGGAGAGAGAGGGGAAAAAAAGAGAGAGAGAGAGGGGAAAAGAAGAGAGAGAGAGGGGAAAAGAAGAGAGAGAGGGGAAAAGAAGAGAGAGAGAGGGGAAAAGAAGAGAGAGAGAGGGGAAAAGAAGAGAGAGAGGGGAAAAGAAGAGAGAGAGAGAGGGGGAGAGGAGAGAGAGGGGAGAGGAAGAGAGAGGGGAGAGGAAGAGAGAGAGAGGGGAGAGGGAGATCTTTAGTGTTAAGTTTTCTTCTAATTGTCAGATAAAATGTGTCTAATACTGACTGGATGGAACAACTTATATCACTTGCAGCTTTTCTGTGTCCCCTAAATAATATGTTTCGTAAAACAAAGCACTTTTTTCATCCAAAATATTTATATTTAATACATGCTATTAAAATAATTGAGAAAACATGGGAGATCTGTTGAAGCTTTAATTGTTAAAATGAACAGCAACATTGCTAACTATTTCAAAAGCATAACAAGACAGCTTGAAATAAAACAAATGCACCACTGAGTAATCCAAAACTCCAAAATTGGCCCTACAGCACGCACCACTGCTAAAGTAATCAGTTGCTAAGGAGCTGGCAGAAGACATATGCATACTGCTTCAGTAACTGGCCACCCTTTACTCAAGATTTAATTGGGAATACTTAAAACGTAAACATTTTTTTCAATTTAATACATAATGGGGGATGCTATGATTGAGCGAATAACTTATCAAGATGGCAGTGTTAAAATAAAGAGGTGGGGTATATGTGAACTAAATTAGTAGGCTAGGATTAGTAGGATAGGTAATGGTAACATGAATAACCATGTTTTTTTGTTGTTTTTTCCCCCCACAAGCCTTCGTTCTCTAATCTCATTAACCAGATAAATGTATACAGAAAGAGAGCTTGCAAAAGATATCAGTAAAGAGACCAGAAGAGAAGTCTCACTAGAGAATACTTGCAGTAGAGATCAGAAGACATAAAAGTCATTTGATAAACATGAACTGATTGTACACTAAACTAGCCTTTCCTTTCTTAAATAAATAATTCCTGAGATATTCATCATTGTTTTTTTTGCTGTACAATTATGCACACGTGCAGTTCATGAATACTAATTAGCGGTTTTGATGTGCAGTTAGATGCCTACCCCCACCATGATCACTCACCTAATAAACAGCATAAGCAACCCACGAACAATGTTGAATATCTAAAGAATGATTTACTGTAGAGATTAAAAAAACTAGCATAACGAGTCAAGGTCTCAATTTTAAATACTCCAACAACAAGCCTGATTTACTTTTCATACTGCATTATACAATGTACAAAAATGTCATGTTCTCTAAATAATGCTATCATGCCTAAATAAACCAACAAAAAACAATATACATGTCATCACTATTATTTCAACCATACTCTATACTATCACGCTGTCTAGCTTTCACAAACATGGGAAACAAATTCCTCTACCCTTATCTGGCTCACATATTGCAAACCTTCAGGATATGAAGTTCTTGTCTTATACGGCAATTTCCAAACTAAAACCTTCTTAAGCCAAAAATATTCAGATTTAAAAACATTATTTGTCCATTACACCTTGTTAAAAAGGACCCACATTATTTGTCCATTACACCTTGTTAAAAGGGACCCTATTGCCCAAAACTGAAGTTGTTTCAAGTTATTCTTAAAAAAAAAAAACATTAAAATTGGCTATACCTTGTATTAACATTTCTTTTAGAATTGTGTCACAAGTATTTATCGCACCACTTAGTACAGAAGAATAAGCTGCAGTACGATGAATGTCAATAAAAAAATAAAAGTAAAATATTTCACTATGGGCTTACTTTGCTATATCAGATGGTTACCAACTTATAAGTTTATACAAGACTTGTTTCCCCTAGCTAACAATATGAATTTTGAACACATTCCAGAAAAAAGCCACAAAATGACTAACTGACCCTTTTTGTTTGAACAAAAACACATGCAATGCTAGATAAAGCCGGAAACTGCTTTCATCGGTACTAGACTGCCAGATATACTCACTGCTATTACTATTGCTCTGTAACTTCAGTTTGCTTTTTTCTTTGGCACTCCTGCTAAGAATACCATTGGGTTTTATTTCCTCCTCTTTGTCTGTATCACCTTTTCGCCTCTGCATATCATTTTGCTTCTTTTTGTATGTTGGCTTGGGCTGACGTTTCAGCCTTTGTCCTGACTTGCTCTCGCTTTCATCCGAGTCTCCGCTTTCTGAGCCAGATTCGTAAGTCCTTTTAACCCTTCTTCTTGTAAGTCTATCTTCCTTAGGGGACTTGTCGTCCTGTGAACGAAGGTCTATATTATTTTGGAGCTCGCTTGAAGTTGAGGCTATCAGATTAACGGAGCAGGGTTTGATGATTTCCGAGACAATAGTACTACTTGAACTTTCTGATTTATTAGTGTTTTTATCTTCTTCCGAGTGTCTGGTAAGCCAAGCCTTTTTGAGTTTTGTGTGGTAATTTGTCTGGCTACAATGGGCACCTTGCCCGTTGCCTACAGAGTTTGTTGTGTTTGTTGAGCTGCAGGACGCATTACTGTCTGGGGAACTTGACGCTGTAGTTTGGGGATTTTTCACAGCACTGGTCTCTGTATCACTGGTATTAGTGCTTTTAAGCTGGGCTGCAGCCAAAGCTGCCTTGTGCTTTTTTAAATGAATAAAATCACTAGAATTGGCAAAGCCAGCATTGGGCTGAATTGCACCTGCCGTCTGACTACTGACTGCCGTAACTGGAGCCGCAGGGCTGACTTTGCTCTCTTGAGGTTGTGCCGTACTTTGAGTTACAGTTTTTGATGGGGTGCATTCTATAACTGTACATGCCGACACAGAGTTTGATAGAGAAAATGTAACTTCTGAGCCACTGTAGCTTGAAACGCTTGTGGTTGTGGGGGCAGAGGTGGTCACGTCTGTTTTGGTGCTGCACATTATATTAGTTCCAGGTGCAACTGAACTGGGAATGCTGTGAGTGGGAGCGTGAGAGTTCTTCTCGTAATGCACATGACCGCCATGTGAGTTCATAATTGGCTGGTTGATTCTTCCAGTCTCTCGGACTTCCATTGGTTTTAAGCAATCGGATTGATTTATTCCAGATGAGGATCTCTCGCCAACTCGTTCCTTTGAAAGCGACTGGGTTACTGGCATGTTATCATACTTTGTGCTAGATGGTGGGCGTACAATGACAGATGCTGCTTGTGCCTTTCCATTGTTTTTCTCAGGCACCCACCCAACTTTGCTGTGGTTCTGTATCTCGTTGGCTTTCCACACATCCTGCACATTTTTCTCAGGATTTTTCTTATAAGTTGGGGTACCTTCCTTTGGCTCAGGTACTAGAGTTGGAGGTTTTTGAAGTTCTTGAATTTTACTGCCTGAACTTACTGGCTGGACTGGGGTTAGGGTGGGGGGTGAAAGATTGCTGTAGCTGGCATCCTTCCTTTCAAGGCTGTGATGGATGGGTGGGTGAAACACTGGTGCTCTATGCAAGGCAGGCATGCTACGGAGTGCATTTGAAGATGAAATGGATAACTGGGTGGGACTTCTGTTATCACCTCTATAAGAGGTAATTGTGTGTGTTGTCACTTGCTGAGGAAGTTGCTCATTATGTTTGCCTGCAGATACATCTTCAGGTTGGTGCTTAATTAAAGGAGGTGGTTTTGATAGTGACGTGATATAAGAATTGATTGGAGAAGAATTGGTTGCTGAAGAGTTGCAATGCTGTTTTTCAGAGTAAAAATTTGTTGTTTCCTTTGGTGCAAATGATCTTGGAGGATCATTGGCCACACTATTTGATAAGGTGGTGAAATAATTACTTTGTGGTAAACTTTGAGCAACAGTATTCTTTATTTTGTACAACTCTGAAATAGGACGTTCTACATTATTCTCCTGTTTTACCAAATGACTTTTCGGGCTACAAGATACAACAGGTGTAACCCTTGAAAAACTCTCACGCTCATTTTCATGAGCTTTCATTTTTACTGAAAAAGAAGCAGATTCAATATTTTCTTGAACTATTCGCCTATGCTCTTCTTTATATTTGTTCGGTCTCTCTGTAGCCTCTTGTGCTGCGGCAGCTTTCTGCAACTTTGTGTGGCTCAAAACTGGCTCCACATAATGCCTGTGCAAATGACTCTCCTTCCCACTGTGTGTTCGACTGTGTTCATGTTCAACTTTTATAGGTGCAGAGCGTAATGGCTCAGTGAAAGATTTCTTCTCAATATCCCTGTTGAGAAAAGAATGCACATTGAATTAGTTGGCCTGCATTAAGTTTATACTATATGGCTTTTATTTATTTTTGTTACAGATTATACTGATATTATTGCTATATATATATATATATATATATATATATATATATATATATATATATATATGCTACCCAGTTAGGTTTTTAGGAGGTGAAAGGTGATCTGTACTGGCGGCTGTTCTATTATATGAGCACTACAGTTGTCCTTGTGCCCAAGTGTAGAGAAGAGAGTGTTCTGTATATACAATGGTTAATTGTAGGCTTATTAGGCTTCTCTCATTTTTATATATTCTATAGGATTGTGACTGGAACACAATTCAAGTATATGGTACATCAAGATATGTAGACACACACATAAAACTGCTGGCATTTTGTAGTACATAAGGTAAGAAGTGACATATCTTGTTGACAGTAACAATGGAATAATCTGGTACTAATCTTCTTTAGAAAATCAGCTCTGGCTTGTGGCACATTGCATTTGTTATTATTTATTGTGCATAACATACTCTTTATGGTGTTCAGCTGCAGGTTTGGAGAGTGGAGGACTTGAATGTGTAGCAAGCTTGAGTGGTCGATGGGGATCTGCACTGGATGGTCTTACGGGAAGGTGACCCATAAGAAGTCCGTCTGCTGATGTCACCGGTGTGGGCTGGTGTAGCCAAGGGCTAGCTGCGTTCTTCATTTAAAAAAAAAAAAGAATGAGGAGGAAGAAAAAAAAATTATATATATAAAACCATAAATCTTGTAAAAAGTGAGTTTCAAGTTATTTTACATTTTTTAACTGTGTGTATTTAAAAAAGCCATTCAGACACATTGATGTTATTTAGTGAATGCCAACAATAATAAAGATCACACTGGGATGTTTTCAAAGGACATGCCACATGTCAAAAGATGCCATATTGAGAGGAAGTTGTGAAGAGCTTGCTGCAAAGCAACTATTAGAGAGTCACTAAAATGATACAACATTATAATATGTGGTGATCTAGACTAATAGCACTCAACCTTTTTGATCGGAGGACCGGCTTGTTACCATTTACGTCTCACATGAAGCACTTCAGACACCCACAACATTTTAACAGGGTGATACTACATTTTCACCTAGTTTGCACCCATTTCAATAGAATACGTGTTAGCTGCAGATATGATTACCAATAATCTCTGACTCATTAATGGTTGTGGCATATTTAAAGTATTGGGCTCTCCTCATACTTCTTTGTCCTGAGGGCCAGAAGATGAAGTCTCAGGTTTAGCCCTAGTCCCTGAACCAGCTGTTGAAAATCCCTGGTCTAGCCAGTGAAAAACAAAGCCTGCTACCGCTCATCAGAATATTGCCTATTGGCAAATTGCAATCTGACTAATCTAATATGGCAGTTGTAAAAGTTGTTGCAAAACATGCCTACACGTGAATTAAATACCATTTTGTTGCCCTTTGTAACATTCATTTTTCACACAATGCAAAACATTTGTAATGTTTCCAGCCAGCTCTTTTAAAACCAGGATTGACATTTCTGATATCAAACTTAAAAACGAATAGCATTTAGAACAGGTGCTGACAAAAGTATCTTAAATTTAGGACCCAAATAGGTTAAGGAGGAGGCAGGTAATCATTTTAGGATCTAGGCAAGTTTGTATGTCAATACGGAAGTGTAAAGACTTGACCAAAAAAATTCAGAGCAAGAAATAACATTTTTGAAGCTGCGACTCCCTGGCTTTCTAATGGCGATATTTTTCTGAATTCTGTTATATACAAGTTTCTGCCAGTTAGAGGGTTAATGTAATTCTGGAAGCAAAAATCATGTTACAGTTAAAAAGAAAATAATGTATGACTACATATGGAAAAAATTCATGTTATAAATTATTCTGACCAGATGTTTACATTGGTTGTTTCACCAGAAGGATGCTATTATATCCAAACTGTGCCTCATGCCAGGTTCCTCACTTTTCATATTTCCAGTTTGCTTAAAACAACATTTCATGTCCAAGATCCCATCCCTTGAAAATAAACAAGCTACAGTAATAATCAGTCTAGAATGGGAAAGCACGCAAGTAATCGGATTCTTTCATTGCATATAGAATGAAAACAACATATCCCCAGGACAAATTAACCAAAATCAATATAGCAACATATCTACGGTTTCTACCAACTTAATATAATATTTTCTTACTTGGGAAAGATAATCGTATGTACAGATGTTTTTTGTATGATGTTTAAAAAAGAAACAAATATCCATTACAAGATGGGATGAGATGGGATTTATTCCTTTGAAAAAAATGTGTTTTTATGATTTATACATGAACCAGCCTGATCCACAAATGTACTGGAAATGGTTACTTCATGTGAACATGTAGCCGTTCCTGAAATGTCTGAACCTTTGAGTAGCGCTTGTTCTATTAACAATGGCATATTATAACCATGCAGTGCAGATATGTTTGATATGCCATGTTATATTCACAATGTAAAAAATAGATGCTTCTACTTAAATCATAAAACTTAATGACCACCATTTGCCAATGGCATTTGCAGCTATTGCATATAATTATACTGCCACCCATATACCACACACAGCATTTAATAATAACACTACAGTGGCAAAAAAAAAAAGTAATGGCTCTTTCCAATTATAGGTGCAACCAACATGTATAAAGTTATGATCTGCCTCCTGTAGCTCATGCACACTGTGTCTATGTAATACTAAATGTATTAACCAATCACAGAAAGTCAACAGCATTTCAAAACAAGCTGTGGAGAAACAATTTGTAAGTGGCTATTACATCGAGTACCAACAGATAAACTGTGCATGAGCTGCTGGGAACAAACCTTTGTTGGGACTATTTGGAAGGTTGCAGTGCGTGTTAACAGAGCTTTTAAGTATTAGTTAATAAAATAAATTGCCTAAGTGTTTGTTTACATTTTAAAAAACAGGAACCTGCAATATGCCTTTATATGCTTAAGATCTGGGGTTCATGCACAAGATCGTTCCAGGTCCAGAGAATCACAATCCTCCCTTCCCCTTAGTTTTCCGCAATGTGTCAAAATTCACGTCATTTCACATTAATATCATTTTTCTACACTAGAAACCAATACAATTTGTCTATGTATAAAACATGATATTTTAAATGCATGATAGTTCATTTTAGAAGATATGAGCAATTTCACTGTTTAGTAATATATACCTGATTATTTTATCATTAGGGCATGTTGGTTCATGCAACTAACAGTAGATGTTTATGTATGAAGTTTATAACAACATATGACAGTACAATTGGTACTGGGTAGATATGAACTTTCATAAATCTGGGATTATATGACCAGCAATGGATTAACACAAAGTGTTTGTGCAATATACAACAAATTACACAGTACAATTCATACATCCTATAACCTATTAGTACATTAAAAGGGTGACAAAATGCACATTTACTATGCTTTTCTAAAAAACTAGTATAAAAAATGGCCATGATAGTTGTAGAAAAGGGTGTGTAATAAATAACCTGCTCTCCATGAAGCTATGCATCTGCTGTATTTGTGATTTGTGCACCATGACTCTGTATCACACCATGGCTGTGTCGGCACACAGAAGAAACAACATTTCCTGCAGCAAGAGCTCCAAACTATTATAGCACTATGCATATGATGAGCTATAAATATAACTTAAATCTTACCCTTCTCATTGAAGCCTCTGCGTTGACATGATTCTCTGGATGAACCCATTTTGAGGATGGCATGCCAAGACCAGAGTAGGCATGGCTTCCATTTGGATACTGCCATATAATTGGATAAAGTCCCAACTGGTTATAAGAAGCGGAGGAGTGAGCTTGGCTAAGAAGATGAGGCGATTGGTGCTGTAACATTTGCTGCTGTTGTTGATGTGCAAGTGCAAGGTGGCTCAGGCTGCTGGCATGTGCAGTGTCTAACTGTGGATGTCCTCCTAACAAGGAAGCTGGAGGCATACCCGACAGCACCGCAGGAAGTAGATGAGGGTGATGGACTGAATGGTGGGAGGCGTTTCCCAGCGGATGAGCACCAATAGCATTCATTGATGCTTGGTTTGAGGATGATGTTAGCATATGAGGGTTGGCTGTTAGTGCTGGGTGGTGGCTATTTGGAGGTAAACATGTTCTATGAGCTGGAGAATGAAGAGCAAAATTGTGCTGGTGCAAATAAGGAGATAAGTGATTAGGTGCAGTCTCTGGTCCAACAAGTGCTGGGTCCCTGTAAACGGTAAAATGTTCGTTTTTATCTATGATAAGAGGACTTTTTGTAGATTCAATGGTGCTCACTCTTGCTGCCACTGGATGAAAACTCGACCTATGGTGATCAGAATCCAACTTGTTTGTGGACCTTACGATTCCCAAATTTTGACTGTTGTGGTAATTCAGCTTATGTTTCATTATATCAGGCGAATGAACAGATCGAGACTTTAACCCATCCGGAGACGCATTAAATTTTATTTTACTAGAAATCTCAGACACATGTGGTTTAGCCTTTAAAGCATCTAAGGACTGTTTTTGAAGTCTCTTTTGTTCATCTGTAAGAGAAGAGCTACCTATGACAGACGTATGGTGGATTTTATCCCGCTCATACGTCTCCTTAGCGGACCGGGTTGTTTTCAACACCCCAGAAAGTGCAAAATCAGATTTATTGTTAACACTGTCATTCCAGCCCTGTTCAGCATTTTGCTTCTTTGCATCTGAAAAATTGGCATTTCCAAATGAAGGCTTCAAGTCACTGCTTTGTAACTCCGTCTTGGGAGCAGCTAAGATATTTGCACTGCTTTCCTGGGGTGCCTTATCTGTATTATTTTCATTATTTAAGACAACAGCATTTTTTGGCGTTGGAGGCTTTGTGATAAGCGGCTCATTCTGTAACAGTTCCGTAGTGTTGCTCTTCTCTACCACGTTATCTTGAACATGTGGATTATTGGAATTCTGGTCATAAAGTGCTGTTTGTTCAGATAGAAGAAACTGGGGCTTTTCTTCCTGCAGCTGTGTGTCAGCTGACTTAATTCTTTCTACTTCTTGAAGCTTTTTATCTTCCTGTATTTCATCCCAGGGAGAATGCCTATCTATTAGTGTCTGTTCCTCAGCCCCCTCACTACTTTGGGATTTTCCTTCGTCTCCATTTATCTTTGAAGTGTTCTTGCATTTCAGCTCGTTCTCGGAATTCTGTTCAGAGGAAGAATCTATTATCCTTTTATTTGAATTTTCTGAGTCGCTGCTCTCAGAGTAGTCTGAAATATTGTCTGTGCGTAGCCTTTTCAGAATTAATTTCTTTTCATCCTCTTCGGGTTTCCTTCGTTTACTGTGAAAGTGTTTGTTCCTTTTCAGATTTTCTATGAGACAGAAAGAAATAATGTATGTATTCTATCTTAAGGCAAGTCGATATTTTAAGATTACTAAACATTTAGAAAAATGTAAATGGACACAAGTCCTATTATTTGTAAGTCTTAAAGGTGTTTGCATTTTATGAGCACAAATATTTCCTCAACAATTTCTTGACCAATATAACAGAGGTACAAATATTTAAAACAAGTAATCAACAGGTTCAAAAGTCCCAACGTGCATTTAAAATGGCATAAGTGTCAAAATATTTTCTGTATGGAAAATTGTATCAATTTAAGAAGACTGCTTCTCTTTTTCCTTTAACATGCAATGGAAAAAGCTGCAGAACTCAATGCAAAGACAGTCTTGCTTTAATGCATTTTTCTAGACTATAGCCCATACATGTTCCATACAAAAACGTGGGTAGTGTTTGAACATTTTTAAATGTACAATAGAAAATTCTGGAGAACAGTGGATGTTTAATAATAGACCACATCATGGAAGTATATATCAAGAATTAAAACAAGTGGCATCAGCTGCATAAATTGACCAAATAAAAGTAGGAATGCATCTTCTACCGCATAAATAAGACTCTTCACTATTTTAAGGGACATCCTGATCTAAACACTGTAGTATTAATTTGAAGACAAGCCTTCTGACTTTAACTCCTTCCTCAGTGCAAAATAGATCTACAGCCAAATCAGTCTGAAAACAATAGAGAGACACGGGGCGATTAATTGTTTGCCTGCAAGATGTAGATCAAGGTGAATATTCATTCTGTTTCTGTTAAAATCAGGAGTTTTTGAAGAGAGATTAAAGTTTAAGACCAAAATGATTATGAAGAAGGTTGTTTTGGCAAGGTTTTCACAAACCTGTGCCAGATGCCTTCTCTACCAATGCTTCATACCTGTTCTACCAGTGCCATCGCCTCTTTCTTCTCTCATTCTGTCTTCATCTGGGACACTGCTATCGGATCCCTTTCTTTTGTTTAAACGGGCATTTCGCTGTTTTGATGAGGTTTGAGAGTTCATCGCTGGCCTAGGACTATTAGCTTGTGCACGTGTGTAATGACCCTGCCAAATAGCATAATTATGGTTTACAAGAATACCAAACTAATGGGATGTTGACAATACAAAAAGTTATGTACATTACAAGACCGAAATTAGCATTATAAAGTAGCAGTATAAAAGTATACAACAAAGTATGGTACATTACATGGTACAACATTAATATAATCTATTATAACTAAAAAACACAAAAACAAGAATTCTTACATGAATTGAAGTGTTGCTATTCTGGTTGGAGCGAGATCTACGTCGAGATGTGATGCCAATATTTTCACCTTTTAACAAAGAGTAAACAACGTCATCTAGAAAGGTCATCTGAACCATAGAGGGATCAACATTCTGTGGCTCTAGTACCTGGTTTAAAAGACAACATGAACAAATATATGAGTTGGTATCTGTTAATATCCAGTTATGATTTCTTAAAATTATGCACAGAATAGAAGTCTTTTTTTTCATATTTATTGATTGTACGTATGTTTTAAATTAACATGCATCGAAAAAAAAATCAAATGTACAATAATAGAGAAAAAGGAGATGCTTCAAAAGCATCATAAAAGTGTGTTTAGGACAGCTTGGATACCTTAGCCTTCCTCAATGGTCTGACATCTACTTGGCAACCTGCACTAAAATTATGAAGAAGTTGGGAAGATACATTCCCTTTCAAGGCATTCAAGCTTGATTAGAGGACGTGAAAGACCATGGGCCAGATGAAGTGAACCCTTCTAATATTATCCTGAAGGGCATATGTATCAAGATTTGTGATCCCTAAGAAATAGCTGGCATTTCACCTTCTGTATATTTAGGCCCAACTCATAGCTAATCTCTATAGTTGGATGAAACCCCTCCAATTACTGTTATTCCATGGTGCATCACATCTAGATACATTTGTTTCTTTACTCTTCAATTAATTGACATGTTCCAAAGAATAACTCATAACTTGGCAGAGTCACCTTTTTGTGAGATGTTTACCACCCTGATTAATACAACCCATTGACATTTGTTAATAGGATATAACCAAATCTCTAACCAATCTAGATCTCATTTTGCACACCGATGGAGTCTGCCATATCGAAAAAGTGACTTCAAGTGAAAGATAGCATAAGTATTTATATTGACCGATACTGAATTCAAAAGAGACATGCCACCTACTGCGATAGCATTCTGTTAAACCATAAGCTTTACCTTCGGTGATTCAGTGTTGCACTTTGCTCCATTTCAAAAATATTTTTCAAGCAAACCTTAAAAAGGTATATCTAAGTTTCCCGGTTTTACCTTTTTTTCTAATGTAACACATGCTGCTTCTATCAGGAACACACATTACATGGAGTCATTCTATAGACATACAAACTTATATATGTAAAAATAAAAATAGTTTTCCACACCACAGAGCAACCTACATAGTCACCTGATACCTACCAATAGAAATATGGATTTTAACCCTTTACTAGACTTCAAGCCAGCAGCAGCTCAATGCACATATCTACAGTTCAGTGTGACTGTTTCCTTCTACAGGGGGGCTACACCTACCATGACTCCTTCCTGCACAAACTGTGATCACTTATTGTTACATTGTATTAAAACGTATTAGCTGCCTGTTATTGGCCAAAACGAATTATAAATTTTATGCTAAGATATACTGTGGTATTAAATTAACAAAAGCAACTACTTGCAAACTCAAGAGGTTTAGCTAACATCAGGGTGAATTTGTTTATTTTGGTATTTTTTTCATGTAAAAAAAAGTTTGCATACACTACTGATTCTCCTATATCAGAGGCATTCATAATCCAGGAAACTTAGATATGCATTTAAAATGCATCTATCATCATTACAGTTATAGTTGTTTACTCCCATTATAAGATAAAAAAAGGTGAATATTTTCAAATGTGATACTGGCTATAAACCGTTTTAGTTTTAGGAAGAGGTGGTTAGTTCCAATGCCTTGGGTATGACCTTTCAAATCCAGAACATTTTGATATCATACATTTTAACTGCTACACATTACTATAACTATACATACCATCATAAAAAGTGTTGGGCTCTCTTCATCCCCCTTTATTCCTAAGGATCGGCAAATAAGGCCCAAGGTACAAGCTCCTAGGATGTGTTATTAAGAATTATAGAGCTTTTGAAAGCCTAAGAATTCCACTAATTAGAACCACCCACCTCAGGAAATAGGATAAATTATTATTTTAAGCTAAATCGTGTAAATGTGTGATTCTATTTGCTTGAGAAAAACTAAAAACTCATGGCAATGGTTAATGTGACAGATCTACATCATGTTATCAGTCAATATTAGCAATATCCCTAACACATATAACTCACCTGGTCATTCATAACAATCATAGTGCGGGTGAAAAGGTCATGGTGAGTAATTATACCAGTGAACCACTGGGTGGCAGAGTCCTGTCTGTATACTCTCACTCTATAGCCGTTTAAGGAATACGGACCTAGGAAATAAACCAAAAAAAAAGTAAACATCCACTATAGCAGGACAATGGACACAGCCTGTGTGGCTACACAACAAAGTGCACAAATTGTATGTATTAAAGTGACATTGAAGAGAATGGATAATGTAAACTAATAAGTATTAACAATTGAATGTTAACAGAAAAATGCATTTTACTAGAGTAAATTAACACTGAAGTTTGCAATCAAACTTTCTACTCCACCCACAAATATTTGCTAATTAGAGATCACAGCCATTTAATTACTGATTACCCCCTTAGGCCAATTGTCTTGGGTGTAGTCACCTGCACAAAAAAAGCTAGATATGCCAAGACCCAGGAGATTGCACCCAAAACAATGGAGGCATTGGGGCAGTTGCTAAATAGTAATTAACAGTGATGATCTATCATTAATAAATGTTATTTTGCCATATTTGGAAGCTCTGATGCGTCACATTAAGATGCAGGTATTTTATATCAAACACATATCTTTCTACTCACAAACTAAAATGTTCAATATATTTATTTTTGTCCACTGTCTGCAAGTTTTTTGCAGTTTTGGTTGAAAATGTAAAAAAAATGGTACGCTTTGTCACGATCCTTCAAAATTTACAAAACGACATTAAAATACAGTCTAACTAGATATTGTAAGGGACTAAGCAAAAACATTTGCAACATGTTGCTATGCATACGGCTCCTGTCAGCTTATTTTAGTTTACGTATTGGTTTTTTTTTTCATGAGAAGTCTTTTGGTATATTTGTTATTGACCTTCTATGTAAGATGGAAAAATGTCTTATTCTTAAATCTTTATTGTTTTTTTGTTTTTTTTAGTAAAAGCACAAAGCTTCAGTGACGTTTAATGAATAACAAAACCCTTGGATTTACTGAGAACAATGATATTAAATTTGGGTGACATTATGTTTATAGATCTAGACACACGCAATCACTACTTTATCTAAAACTCACTCTAGTCCCCTTCAATTCTCATACTTCCCCTCCCCCCTCAACATCCCCCCTCTCCCACCGTCAACTGCCCCTTCTCCGGCTGTCACATGCCCCAATCCCCCTCTATTCCCATCACCTGCCCCAAACCAGTGAGCATGATGGGAGAGTGAGTTCCGCTGGACTACATGCACATTGAGAATGCGGAGAGGATGGGGAGGGTGGGGTAAAGATAAATAATGAAAACAAAAAGTAAAAATCTTTTTAAAGTTTGAACTTGATGGACTAAAAGTCGTTTATCAACCTCAATTACTATGTAACTATGTAATGGGTAAGTGAGGGAGAGGGTGGGGAGATGAGAGGAGAGAGAAAAGGGTCAATCTGACTGGAGGAAGGGGGAGATCATAGTTGGGGATGCAGAAATACCCCATGCCCTTCCTTAAATTACAAAAAATAAATAAATAAATAAAAAAATAATAATATCTATTTCAATAAACATGTTTTCTTTCCTCATATCCAGAGAAGTAAATAAGGGAAAAAATATATATGTATATATTTTTTTCAAATCTAGGTAAGTGGATGGGGGTATTCTTCAATTCCCCCACTAGAACCTCCAATAGGATAATTACTACCAGCAGGGGAGCTAATTAGCATTAAACAGTGCACCACATTAAATTTGTCATGGTTGGCCCCTCAGGCCCAGGGAGTCAACTATGTTAATTTAACGAGGTCGGTAAGTGTTCGATAATTGACATTATGATATTAAGATTTTGCAGACTCGTTTCACAATCTCTTGGTTGTAAAGGTACTTCAATTTGGGGAGGAGGGAGGTTCAGCCAGGACTGAATTTTGTGCACATGGGTAAATGGCCCACACTTGTTTTCTTTCTAGAGAAGTTTCATCAGTTCAGGGAGAATTTTGCCCAAATCAGAGCTTCTCAAAAGGAAACCTAAACCAAAATAAAACCTAAGGCGTTCTGTAGAGTCAGTTTATTTAAAGGGAGTTTATTAAATAAACTATGTCCTTTCTCATTATAGATCTTCCCTTTAACAGAGCCACTGGAAGGTTGGTGTAAAAAACAAACAAACCAACCATAAAGGTGATAAAGTAACTAAATAAGAATTTAAAAGCTTTAGTAAAGCACCACATAAAGCACACAAAAGGAGGGTGCTAAGGAGACTTGTGCAAAAAAAAATCATGTACAAATGTTCCACTTTTCTTCCTTGCAAACAAAAAGAAATAGCTGAGATCAGCATTTGCAATAACAATATAAGTGGAACATACCACAAATTCCAAATTGAATATCACTGTAAAGCAGAAGCCTAACAAATTATAATCACTGCAGCAAACAATATGGGAGGTAATTATTCACATGATAAATAGAAATATTACATGTTATTTTCATGCAAAATGTATTTTATTTTGAAGTATTTTCGAGTACTTACCTTGCATAAAAATCTCCTGAACCTTATGTTCTTTAACCCACGCTTTCACCTCCTCGTGAAGCTGGGGGTTGTCCCTGAGAACTGGGTTTAGACTGTCTACTTCATCCTATAAATAAACAAAACAGTACTAGATTAGAAGCCATGTAATGTACACATACGCGCAAACAAACAGAAGCATTCAGAGGAACAGGCGAGGATTCTGGGTCTTATTTAGACCTCCAAGTCTCAAATTCAGACTGTAGACAGCATGTTGTCCAAGAATGAGAAAACAGATGTATTTATAGTACATTGATCTCTGTCTACTATATAGTAGATGGCCTAGACAAGCGGTACAATTAAGAAATGTATGTGATAAACTCAACATTTACATTATTGTGCAGATTGCTTTAACCATGGTTGATCCTTTGATCAGATTTTAGTATGACAGACGGATGAAAATAATATGTAAAAGCAAACAAAAAATCTGGTTTGCCGTGCAACAGAACAACCATCTCTCATAGCTTTGCCAACGCTTGGATACAGACCACAATAATAATACTTCGTTGTGAGAAGATGATCCAACATTTTAGTGCTCACAAACACCAAAGAATTTAGACAACATAAGAAAATAATCTTCTCCGCTTTGGACTGTAAGCCCTGTATGTGTGTGTGGGTCCATAACAAATTTAGATGTCTGCTTCCTTTGCTACGTCCCCTCTTGTCCCATTACACATGGAAACACACAGACTTATACATATAAATCACCGCTTCTCATTCCCGTCTTCAGGTTTTTTTTGGTGTTGCCCCAATTCTTTGGAACTCCTTAACTCGCTCCACTAGACTTTCCTACTGTCTCATGTCCTTCAAAACCTCACAAAAACCGCGTCTATTTAATGAAGATTGCCATCCTTGATATGACTAAGGTATCACCTTCTACATCCATTAAATTATAAGTTTGTTCTAAGAGTTTTTAATCGTTTAGGATGCTTGAAGAAATACTCTAATGTGCAAGATTATAAGGTCAAAACAGGGCTCTATTAGTTTAATCTGGATTGATATTGTTTTTACCTTTTGTTCGTGCTATGTTCAGTGCTGCAGAATATGTCGGTGGATTATAAATATTAGATAATAATACAATCGATAATAATGAAGCAAGTAAAAAAGTATTTAGTCTCCTATTTCCAAGCAAAACACAAATAATTACTATAAGAATGAATAACTGGGCATTAATCCCATTTGCAAAAGACAATACGCTTATGTTTATTTCTGTACCATACAAGCTATAATTATTTACTGATGCACTTAATGCTTATATTTAGGAAGCCCACTGGGCACATGCTTCCTTTCTTATCCTTACACTCATGGCCCTTCCTGATGATATATGGACCCAGAGAGCAAGAGAAAGTGTTTAGCAGTTGTCTTGTATGTACAAGTTTAGAAGGGTTTCTCTAGAAAGTGTTCTAAACTTGGCAGGATGTGATAGGCAGAGCAGCTGTCGGCGCAGACTTGTACTAAATAATAAGTGGAAGCTGAAAAACAGGAATGTAATAAGATATTCCCAACACAATCGCTCAGAAAAACAAAAACACACCCATCCACCAATCACATACATATCACCACAGGCTCAGAAAATAAATACAGATGTGGGCCCTCGAGGATACCATTTTGTTCTCCTTACCAGCAGCGCCAGAAAGAAATAGAAATATTCCCAACTGTGTACACAAGATCCTGCTATCCCTCCCCGTCACAGATAAAGTTACCACATGGCTTATGTGATCAGACCAACTGACCCTGTGGTTTTGCAGAGGGGTCACTGAAAGTTTGGAAGGTCTGATTTCCACATAAAGATTTGGAATAAAAACAAACTGCAGGTTAGCTGCTGTGACCTGGAACCTGTGGCAAATGTTGCAACAGCAGCACAGGTCAGTGAAACCTGGCTATAGTCATACAATCTAATGCTTTACACACCAAACAATGTACTGGGGACAAGAACAAATAGCAAAAACAAGACAGCACAACAAAATGTTTTAAATATGCAAATTATCTACCATTTCACAGGAACATATCATGTAATAAAGTAATTTATAGATAATTTTAGGTCATCTTCTTTGCTTTTCTATACTTTCACTATTATTTTTGCTCTGGTCTCCATTAAATGTGATTGTCCTATAGTGTAGTAACTTTCTAGTGGCTACTAAACAAGATTTGAAAATAAAATAACACAATCATTAAATAAAGATTATTTTTGATCTTCAAATCCAGTTTTTACATTTTAACCAAATGTAGCAGGATGAAATGGTGTGAAAAAATAATGGATCGCCCCATTACAACAAAGAGGCACCAATACGGATGAGAAATAGCACCCACTGCATTCCTGGATCTTGGTGTCTACAGTAAAGTAATAGACTAGTGGTTAAATGTAAATACAGTAGAATCCCGGTTATCCGGCTCCTAACCAACCGGCGCTCTCAAGCAACCGGCACCAATTCCTTATTCTACAGAAACGCCTGATAAACCGGCACTATCCGGCAGTTCGAGATGGACAAAAAATATATACTAACTTTTTTTCTAAATGTTTTTTCTGGGCTTAAATGGCCCAGTTTAGATGCAAATGCCTTTTTAAAAGCATTTAAAACATTATACCAATGGCCATGCACGAGCCAATAAAAAAAATGCATATGTTGTATATATTTGTGAGTAAGATACAGATAAATCAAAAAGTATGGGAAAAATCTGACAAAATCCTAATTTTATTTGAGGTTTTCAAGACCATTCTTTTATATTATAATATAATATTTTGGAAAACAATGTCCGTTTAATCACAAATGTATATGTACTTCATGTAAAATTATAAGAACAAATTAAGAGTATTACAAAATATGTTCCTTTTTATCAACTAACTGTAGATTCACATGTGAACATAAAATACATTTGAAACTGGTTTGAAATGTAAATGTCTTTGCATTCTGATCAAATGAAGTCTTGATGAAGAGCCTGTATACAATAATGAAGTCTATATTACACATCTTAGCATAATGCAGAGCACGTATATTTGTAGCATTTCCATTTCCAGCCACCTGCCTTTTCTGCCCTATAAAGAGCATACCACAATGCTTCCCTATGCCTGTAACAGGGTGGCTTTGTCTTCAGAGCACAGATTCTCTTCCTAATGTTGCATTGCCAGCTTATTTAGTTCATTTATTTCACTTGAAATTTACTTGTTTGAAAGGTTGATTTGGGGGTAAGGGAGGTGTAATTTACAACTTGGCTGAAAGACAAAATTTGCACCATGTACATCTTTATATTCATTGTGTCTCATGGCTTTACTGGTAAACAATGCTAGATTATTTATCTTACAAAGTGCAAGAGAGACGATCTGGATGGAGGAGAATAGATAGATCACACAGCTCTTTCCTCTGAATGTCAGAATGCCATATTATAACAACAATATTTGGGCCCGAACAATAAATACAGGGATGAACAATGAAGGTTGGTAATGACATTTTCTGGACATAATAAATTGTGTGCTTGTTTGCATTGTGAGTTATTTCACTCTAATTCAAAAATGTTTTAACATGAACAAACAGGAGGTCAAATTAAATGCCTCCCCACTTCAAACAAATTATCAAAGAAATACCATTACATGTTCACCAAAGAACCATATAACAGACCAAGAAATGCATTTTAATCTTGTCTCAGTTTAATCTTGGCTCTCGCTTTACTGCAAACAGTGTTTGTGTCAAAATCGATACACCCGGTCAGTGCTGTATATTGATAAAGATTCAACAATTCCTCAAGTCTGACTGGGCTCCCACACAAGGGTAGCCGGAGCTCATAAAGACTAGGAAGCCTACACACTAGAGGTTCCCTGATGGATCCTATCACATGATGCACATTGAAGCTAAGTACTATGGCCAAGAGTGTAAACCATTTGGAACACCAATCAATGGTGCCAAGTAAGACTGTACATTTAATACCAGACCCATGTAATCAATATATTACTGAATGGTGCTCCATTGACCATCTTCCATAACATATTTGTCCAGTACTTCACATTAAACTTTTTACTTTTACTTATTTGAACTCTAAAAGTAAATGGTTTGTGGTTTAGTCGTATGAAACTCTCAGTGACCCTATGGATCGCAGCACGCCAGACATATCTATCATTTCATGCTTATCCATAAGGTTATATTGGCAAAGATACTGGAGTGGGTTGCCAGTTCCTTCACCAGGGGACCAAATGTTGTCTGACCTCTCTGCTATAACCTGTCCATCTTGGGTGACCCTGCATGGAATGGCACACAGCAAAGTACACAAACCCTTCACCACAACAAAATAGCATTCCAGAATGGGAAAGTAAATAATAGTTACATATTCATTGTAAACCAAAGACGCCGCCCAAATGAAACCAAGCAAGACTTTATTTCCTTAAACAAGAAATGAAAAACAAAGTGCTCACATATGTATGTATTGTAAGACGAAGCATAAATGTTACCACCTGAAAGAAACTAGGAAAAACGGAAAAGCTATTGCCATGTAATAAGACAAATAACGAGGTAATGCCAGGAAGAATAACCCCGCCATAAAGGTGCAACTTGCATTTAAAAACAATTACGGTCATTACAGAAAACCATTCCAAAACTGTCAAAATCCTGCCAGAGACCCTATAATGTTTTACTTGTCACTACAGATCTAAAGGTTAATGAATAACTAGATTTTTTTTTAGTATTTTGCAGTAAACAGAAAGAGAAAAGAGGAGGGGAAAATCCACACCAATGGAAAGTATTTCAGAATGAGAGCAGGCTTGGCGATTGCTTCTGTTGCAAGTTATTTCCTTTGTATGTGCTATGAACTATACATAGCCTCTCCGCCAGAAAAACCACAAAACCACCTGTCTAAAATAACATTTACAAACTCATTTGCATTTCAACCGAAGCGATTTGAAAAAGAAAAAATAACCAACCAGGCCAAAAACAATACCAATGTAAAATAGCAAGATTTCATTATGTGTTTAATAAATAGAAAAATAACCAAGATCCAGACGGGCAGAAAAGTAACCACATGACAGCTATGTGTGAGGAGCGATGAGCAACTGTAGCTTAATATAGAGAACTGAAGTCTGTAACTGTACCAACATATTGTTGACAATAGCAGGTGGCTCGGGTCCATCATTGTATAGATGTAGATAGACTTTCAGGCACGTGAGAATGTGGTTTAGTTTTACTTTATGTTGTTGGTATTGACAGGAAAATCTAGATGTTCACACCAGACAGGACTGACATAAGGGGTATATATATTGTTACTTGTATTTCTATTTACTTAATTTACAACTATGTTACATAATGTTGTAAAATGGACAGCATTGTTGCCCCGTCATCTGAAATGATAAATTATAACTTATCAGTAACATCGTATTAGTTTCTATTTGTATTACCTTTCCCCTCCGTCATGTCGGACAAGTACCTGACAGTAGCTGTATTACATGTCATTCTTCAATAAAGAGGCATAGCCTATCTCTGCCATAACTTGGGAAAAGTCTTTGTTTGCAAAACTCTACTTTGTGTTACATCGGGAGGGGCCATAAAATGTTTCTAATTAAAAGGGAAATTCATTCCTCAAGTTCAGTCGCAATTATATGAAATGGCAGGGATCATAAAGTTTCTCAAACTGAGCTTACCTCCAGTGTTTTCTACAATTTCTACCAGAATGTCATGCTTTTGAAAACCAAGACTGGATTAGAAAATTAGAACTTTATATATCAGTCTAGATTTAAAAAAGTTCTGATTGAGCACCTCCATTCTCAGATTGAGCATCTCAAATTTTGGTGTACTAGACTTAAAAAGGTTAATGAAAAATAAGATGTGTGATCAAAGATAGTTCTGCAGAACATTAATTTGAATGCACAAAAAAAAAAATGTACAAAGGCTAAGTATTTTTTCTTTTTAGATTTTAGTCTTCCACTTCGGTTCTATGGAGAGCTCTTTAATATAAAAGAAACTTCATTTTTGGAGGTACTTGCAGTTTAAGAAAAGGGAACATCATTTTGTAACGTGCAACTTTTAAAGACTCAAAAGCTTTCTGCAGTAGGTCATAGCGATGGGTGTGTGCCATACTACCGAGGGTGTGTATACAGTGCCATAATTATAAAGCCTCAGGTAGTAACCACATAGGAAACATGATTATTGCATCACATCCCATACAAAGCTGTATTCAATTCTGCTCATAAAAACACTTCTTAATTGGCACGCAAAACACTACCTGGCACTGAATCCTGCCATTAGCCATTGTGATATCCTGCATGTCTGCTCCTATCTAGAGGTAATGAGCTTCAATAAAAGGGAATAAAGATACTACGTAATACTATATTATCTTCCCCAAGTGACCGCCTCAACCTGGTGCAGAAAGTTTATTTTCATCATATACAGGTCAGACAATGATCACAGAGATAAATGCACTCACCAATATAGTATATAAAATGTTAAAGTTACAGGAATATGGCCATTGGTGCTAAAATTACCAGATATTATAAAATAGCAAACCATATAATAGCAAATCTATAGAAATAGCGAGCAGGAGTTTTGGATTTCCTTCCCATCAATTCCCATCAACTGTTTTTACCTTCATTAATTAATAAAAGCTACATTAGAGCCTTGTTTTCCAGTTGCGACGCCTCATTTTTTTTATATAGAAACTCTAAAAACTGAAGAGTCAGCAGTAACAACTTAGGAGCCAGGGTTTCCTGTTCCTTGTACTTGCAAGAATATTCCAAGAGAATAACAAAAGAAAAAAAAAAAATCATTGTTAGTGCACATGAAGAGGCTGACATAACATTTGAGTTAATTAAAGCAAGCCTAAAACTATGTTTTCCATTATTCAGTAGAATAATATTGGAATCTTATACACTGCGCCATACCGTTAGCCATGTGTCTGCAAACATATTGTGTTGCTAAATACTTTGATATGTTTGAGTGAGATAAACAGTGTTGTTGGGTTCCAATTAAGCATATCTTAGGTGTCCAAAATAATTCCATTGATTAGAATTTATAGATTTAAAAATGGCGAGAAACGACCCCTAATACTAAAGCACATGAAGTGGCATTGTGGAAATGTAATATATTGATTTATTGTTTTGTAAAACTGCACTAAAACATGTTGTCCAACTATGCCCAAGTGTAGTGTTGCATCCATCTACCAATGTGTTTATACTTGCTTTCAAGCTCAGAGAGAGTAAGGGGCCAAGACAGAAATGCTGCTCTTTACGTGTCTACTCACATACTTCGTAATAAAACCTAGATAAGAGGCATATATATATATATTTTTTATACTGGGGTAATTGAAGACTCACAAATGGAAGCAAGACCTTATCTGGAGGCTAGACAGCACAATCAAATTAAGTTTATACAGCTACATTTTAAATTACTATTATTTTCACAAATCCTCTTCATTTTTAAACTGTCTGTGTGCTCCTTTCATCTATGACCCATGCACTGTTGCACAATAACAGATTATTATTACTATAAAATGGCCTTAACATTTCACCTGCATTCACAACAATCTATACAGGTTGTAAATGATACGCATCTTGATATACAGAAGTAGATAACCGATAAACACAGAGCAGTTAACCCTATCCTATTCCCCACTCTGAAGAAAAGACTCCTTAAATCAGAATTTTGCTCTTTGGAAACCACAACACTAATAGCCTTATTAAATTGTGATTCAGCCAATTGAATAGGGCTCTATTTAAGCACAGAGCATATTTTTTTACAGAAGTTTTTAGTTAGTGAACTTCTATCCAAAAGCGAAGTCTTTACTAACTAAAAACTTCTGTCAAAAAGATATGCTGTGTGCTTATATAGAGCCTTATTCAATTGGCTGAATCACATTTTAATAATGTTGTTTATGCCTGAAAGCACTACACACGCCAACACAACCGGTACCTTCTGTATATTTATACATATACAATAAAATGTTTTTTTCAGACAGCTGTGAAGGTTACACAAACCTGTCACTACACTCAATGCAGCTACCTGAAACACCTCATTCATCCATAACACAAATATAATGTGCATTGAAACACCGTTAATTCACAGTCTAGACTGTATATGTGGATGTATATAGACTATATGTGAATGCAACTACTGTTAATAATTTAAGGGGGCGTGGAGGGTTTCTGCATTGCAGTAGGAATATAATATACCTTTACTTTTGGGTATTTTATTTTTCTTACAAAATAGTTCCTAACTGGTTTCCCCCCTCTGCAGCTCCTGAATACTATGTACTACAGAAAGTACAAAAGGTAGCTGTGTTATAGCAAAAACAAAAAAAAAACACAACGGTAGAGGTCACCGACAGGCTAATTTGAAACACTACAATTCAGCAGCTGCATGAGCTACAGAGGGCTCACTCAAACAGGTAAAAAAAAAATTTTGGATCTATCCTGTTATGTGCACGCACAACATGGGACGCCTCTGGTGCTGGGAGCGCTTGAATCCCGATGTATCCCCTAAGCCCCTAACCCCCCCTCCACCCCTGAACACCTACACCACTTACCGGCCCTAACCCTAAGCCCCTATACCCCTTGTGGCCCTAACCTCCTAACCCTCTTAGCCTAACCCTAACTCCTTAAAAGTAACTCCCTAACCTTCTACACC
Source organism: Discoglossus pictus (assembly GCA_027410445.1). Lineage (NCBI taxonomy): Eukaryota > Metazoa > Chordata > Amphibia > Anura > Alytidae > Discoglossus > Discoglossus pictus. Next base: position 45,234,689 of record CM050171.1, on the reverse strand, counting down.
ACTTACCGGCCCTAACCCTCTAACCCCTAATTGGCCACTTAGACAGCTACATTGGCGGCATGCTTTCTGTGGGTGCACATAAAAGGATAGGTCCAAAATGCTTAAATTTTAGGGAGAAAATACATAGCTTTTAAGTATTTCTTAATAAAATAAATTACTTTGAAGTAAATACATGTTATTATATTTCTAGTGAAATCCAGAAACATTCCATGTTCCTTTAATTAAACCAGTCTTATACATTATAACAAAATCATTTCCAAAAAATTTAACGATATACAAAATATAAACTAAAATGAAGCAATGATAGACATGATATAACAAATTACAAGCATGGGATCGATACGTTGCTACTTGTTTTAATCCTCGTAAAATGTATAGGATTCAGAAACTATGCTCTAAGAAAAGTATTACATTACAGTACGAGACACAGAAATATTATTCACTGGACCTAAAGAATATATAAATAATGTTGATGGACCTCCTCATGGCTCAGCACCTCTCTCAGATCAATCCAATGCGGCTCATCAGGGCCAGTACCCAATCCCTGGGACGCTCAGCTTGAGTCTAGTGTCAAACTAGGTGAGAATCACATGTAGATTATCATATGTTTATTGAGCTGTGTTTGGACAAAGGTCACAAAACATACATTTTTCAAATGGATTACCAGAAATCAATAACTGAATTCCATAACTACTATAAGTAATATCTGGCTTTGAAATGCAGGGAGTCTTAATCTTCACCCGGCAGCTATTCTTTCATGCTTCAAAAACACAATTCACCTCAATGTATTTTTGCATCTGATCCAATATATGTATAGAATAATTAAATAAAATCTTACTTTATCGACTCGTCTGGATTGTGTTAATATTGTTTTTATACTTAACCTCCGTACATCGCTGTGGAATATGTTGGCGAGTTACAAAAAAAAAAAGAATACTGTATCAATTTCCTCTCTGTCTAAGTATTTGCTTATATACTGCAAGGACTTCATAATATATCGCCTTGCCCATTGTTTTTATTGCCTAATTTAACTTCTACCAATTGTATAGTGTTAAGCTGTACCCTGTGTCTAATTATCACTAATATAGTTTAAGTGTGTAATGCTTAGGAATGATATTGTATGGATTTCCATACAAGGTGCATAGCGCATGCGTGCCGCTAAGCCACACATGTGCAGGGGGGGGGGGGGGCGCAGGGAAGGGAATAAGTGTGGGGGAAGAGACGCAGGGAAGGGAATGAGGGGGCGGGGAAAGACGCAGGGAAGGGAATGAGGGGGCGGGGGAAAGAGACGCTGGGAAGGAAATGAGGGGGCGGGGGAAAGAGACGCAGGGAAGGGAATGAGGGGGCGGGGGAAAGAGACGCAGGGAAGGGAATGAGGGGGCGGGGAAAGAGACGCAGGGAAGGGAATGAGGGGGCGGGGAAAGAGACGGAGGGAAGGGAATGAGGGGGCGGGGAAAGAGACGCAGGGAAGGGAATGAGGGGGCGGGGAAAGAGACGCAGGGAAGGGAATGAGGGGGCGGGGAAAGACGCAGGGAAGGGAATGAGGGGGCGGGGAGAGACACAGGGAAGGGAATGAGGGGGCGGGGAATGAGGGGGCAGGGAAAGAGACGCAGGGAAGGGAATGAGGGGGCGGGGAAAGAGACACAGGGAAGGGAATGAGGGGGCGGGGAAAGAGACACAGGGAAGGGAATGAGGGGGCGGGAAAGACGCAGGGAAGGGAATGAGGGGGCGGGAAAGACGCAGGGAAGGGAATGAGGGGGCGGGAAAGAGACACAGGGAAGGAAGAGGGGGCGAGAAAGAGACACAGGGAAGGGAGAGGGGGCGGGAAAGAGACACAGGGATGGGAGAGGGGGCGGGAAAGAGACACAGGGAAGGGAGAGGGGGCGGGAAAGAGACACAGGGAAGGGAGAGGGGGCGGGAAAGAGACACAGGGAAGGGAGAGGGGGCGGGAAAGAGACACAGGGAAGGGAGAGGGGGCAGGAAAGAGACACAGGGAAGGGAAAGGGCGGGAAAGAGACACAGGGAAGGGAGAGGGGGCGGGAAAGAGACACAGGGAAGGGAGAGGGCGGGAAAGACACAGGGAAGGGAGTGTATTATCCTGTCATGGGGCAAATGACTAGTGTATAAATATTTAGCCATACAAGCAAATGCACAAACATAAGACTACAACCAACTGGTTTTCCCAAGAGCTCACACAGCAAGCCGTACACTTTCACTTTACAATACTATAACTTCTATTTGCGTGATAAAGTGCAGATGATGCCTGAAATCTTTACAGCACAGCTTTATACTAATTTCTGACACAATCTGCCAGTAGATTTAACCAGAACGCTCATTAACCAACTGGCATGCAAGCAGTGGCACGCAATTATGTCACACTAATTATCTGTGCAACTGTCAACAGCTACAAACATGGTCTTTGTAAAAGCAGAGTAGCTGAATGGGTCCTTTACTAAAGGAAGTGGGGGGGGGGGGGGGATTCCTCTGACAATTGTGTCTCAGATGTTGAGGTCACACTTTGCAGAAGTGATAAACCCTGAAACCATTCTTTACTAATTGTATACATTTTACAGGTCATGTGTATTATACTGACAGGAAAGAGCTCAAGATTATCTTATGATGAAGCACAAAACATCCTGTAAAAAAAGGCACAATTTGATTTGAGATGCACACAGAGTAAGTGCCAAATGCCATGTAATAAAATTACTTTTCAAAGGTTCATATTGTTTGCATGGGAGCCATCTTGACAGTCTTCCTTTTCAGCTGGTTACATGTGTTTTAGATGAAGTTTGCAAGTTTACAGCACTGTGCACGCCGATTTTAAGCTCAAAACACAGGGCTCTCCATATTTTTTTTGCATTGTTTTAAAATGTTTTGACTTGAACTTGCCACTGTACAGCGCTATGAAATATGTTGGCGTGTTACAAATAAAGAAAATAATAATAGAGAGTGGATTAAAAGTTTAAACAGTGCCGCAATGATTAACTTTGTTGTGGAACTGCAGGGGAAAAAAAGTGTGTGTTGTGTGGATGTAGGAAGTATTTTCACTTCACCAATCGAGAAATTGAGGGCTGCGGAAAAAGCCTCAGAGCTGATGTCATCAAAAACGCAGCATTTTTTAAAGGGATATGTAAGCAAGCTGGATTATGAATGCTTCGGATAGAAGAGAATTAGTAGTGTATGAAAAAAAAATGTGCATGAAAATATCCCAAAACAAACATGAATTAGTTTACCTTGAAGTTAGCAAAATTTACTAGATTTTTTGGCATTTGATGGTGTACGCCCCTAGAAAATCCCACCTAAATTAGCATAACATTCAAATTCAGAATCGGGCTAATACGTTGTATCATTCTTTACCGCAATGGCTTCTGGCATGCTCAGTACAAGAACTGCAACAGTTAGTTCCTGTGCTCTGTACCAGAAAGGTCAAAATATGTACCCGGCTTATGTAAGCATCTTATGGGTGTGAACAGCTGGATTTGACTTTTGTGCAAATAACTTTTGTAAGTAAACTGAACTTTTCTATATAACACATATTTTCATACACTACTAATTCTCCTTTATCAGATGTGTTCATAATCCAGCTCACTTACATATGTTTTTGTTATAACCGAGCGCGCGCACACACACACAGAAATTACTGAATGAAATCAGTCAGATTATATGCTTACACAGAGATTGTGTTATAAAATTACATTTTAAGGACATTTATATGGTTATAACACAACCAATATTACCAATACATTCAGTCAGAGCAGAGTGATTTTGTTAATATAATACATGGTAGAGAATATACAGAACAGTTGCGTTTTTTTTGTGCAACTGGTGGGTTTGCTTCTTTAAATGATCCAAGAATTCTTAACAAAATCTTTGTACCCAAGCCATCTTTGCCTTGCTTGTTCTAGGAACAGAACAGTGCAAGGGGTGCATAAATAAATGAATACCAACCAGTGTTTTATGAAACATGACTAGGGTCTTGGATGGAATTACTTGAAGTTCCCAGCAGATGTCTGGCCTGAAATCAGCATTCCGAGCACACACTTGGAACATTTCATCTGCAGCTACTATACACATCTACTCCAACTAATTACAGCTGCTTGGGGGAAGTTCTCACAATGCTCTGCAGGAGAGTTAAACCAGACCTCATTCAAGGGAGGTTAGAAAAGGATTTTTATATCATTTAAAGATGTACTTCACCAAAAAAGGCAACTCAATTTAAAGCCAAGTTTTATTTTTATTTTGTTCTGGAAAGGAAGCAATAGATTCATGGACTGCAGTGATCCTTGCAATAGGAACTTTATTTAAGTGTATAATGATTAAAAGGGATTATAAATCTATTATGGGCTCACCATTATCAAATGTATAATATTGGACAAACATTTCCTCATTTTGGCTGCCTGGTAAACTCAGTTCTTGTCAAAAAGGGATTGGGGTGATGATCCATTTCCTTTTCTCCACATCAATGACTTTGCAAGAAGCAGGTTAAACACATCAGAGGGCTTTAATGCTTTGGACAGGATCCACTCCAACCTGTTCCCAGCAAAGACTTTGATAAGAGGAAAAAGAGCAGGCCAGAACTATGCAAAGCAATAGTATGACGCTAGAGAATGGAGTATATATAAGGAGACGCGTGGAGCAGACTACGAGAATGAAAGACATATCCATATTAGCGGTCTATAACCCAGGAGATACCTTGAAAAGATTCTTGAAGAAGGTGTGGACAGAAAAATATCTAAATACCTGGCTCTTATAACACATTTCATAAGCTTTAGACAGGGTGCTACTACAATCATATAAAGAAGCCCTTTATATAGAGATACAGAATACACTTGTAAAATATTTAGGACACATTTTAGGAGGCTTGGCTCCCAGGCTCTTGGGAAATTTCCACCGATCTTGAAGTGTAGACATTTTTATTTACAGTAAAGTTTATATGGGACGTCATTTAGAGTCATAATATCGCATGCCAATGATGGCAGAAGGATAGAAGTTGTTTATACAGCTTCACATTTGAACAAATAAAAACAAAAGCAGTATTCAAACACGCACAACTAGACACAACAGTTCTTTGGTCTGTGACTTATTCCATTTAATAATCTGTAAAATGTAATGTATATGCCAACCATATACATTAAGGTTACACTAACCCTGTCCTCAACAACTATGCAAAGTTAGTGATTCCAGACAATGGAAGACATATGGGTTTGTAATCATTAAAATGTAATAGCTTTTACATTTCACTACGTAAAATTAACTTTTGCCCTTAAATTTAAAAATCACTGTGTTTCTGTATGATTGACACAGGGAATACAAAAATTCAACAATCAGTGCAACCCACCATGGAACCATTCTTGAGTTTAGAAAGTATAAAAAGGAAGTGTAAGGGCTGTGAAATGGACCCTTGTGCAACTCCACTTCTTGTTTTAATTATAAAATAGCCAAAAAAGCTCTAAAGCCCTAGCTAGAAACTCATAACCTCTTCTCCAAGATCCCCTTGAAGACTCTACAAAGCTTTCTAAAAGGTGAAATGGTAATCAATGTGCCATTATGATAAACAGAATTATACAAAGCTTAAAAAGACAATTGTAATAATTACACTGTTCACCCAAAATGCTCAAATTAGGGAAAAAAACACACAAACTTATGTATAATGAGCCAGGAGCTTTCTAAGCAGCGGAGTTGTATGAATTACTTTTGTTTAGAAAGAATATAGCGAATGTAATGGTATTCTTGTTATATGTTCCTGATGGCCATATAAATCTCATTTACTTTGTCCCAGCTTATTAATGGATATTTTTCAGTTGATGTTATCGAACTTTTGATCTCACCACCACGAGAACAGTGGCTATATAGGTGGCTATATATAGGACATTAGCGATAATGCTGTACTGCCCTCATCCCTCCCACCAAGAACAAGAAATAACAGACGTAACATAACTAAGGGGGCTGTGCTATAATACTTCTCACAATCTAGGCTTCCAACTAAGTAATTGTATTTATTTGAAAAGTGTATGTGACATATATCAAATCGCATTACTCATAGCTGTTAGCAATCAATTTAAATGCACCACTCCTATCATCGCCTTGTTTGTGTGGGCTATTTCCATATTGTAACTGATTTGTGTGTTTATTTAAGTATATTCTATTGCTCATTCTACTTTTCAGTTTATGTTGGGACTAAAGTACCACAGCATACTGCCTCTTTTTGATGTTCTTTCTTCAGATATCCTTGAAAATTATACACCACTCACTCATTTATATGCGCCTCCAGTTCTATGATGCCGGCTGCAAGACCGTTCATTCACATAATAAGCACTTTTGTTGGCTTAAATCAATGTGGCTACACAGAAGTTCAATTCTACTGTCAAAACAAGTTTTACAATGGTATATTTATTGGCAGCGGGGGGTGTGAGAAGCTAACATTTCTAAAGCATCTATAGAATCAACTTTGTTTTAAACACAGGGAAAAGAGAATCCCTATGAAGTCAGCCATAGTACTCCGGTTTGGAAAATAGCACGCTACGCAGAGATTGGAACGCCTGTTACAATCCAAGTAGTGATCAAAATAGAAATATGAGCAGGTGCATATATGTCTGTATGATTTGATATGAGCATATTAGCACAGTAAGGAAGATGCAAAATAACTGTATTGAGGATATAGTGATACTTGTACTATTGGATGAACAATGGATATGAAGAAACAAGAGCTATCTACTTCAAGGTTGAGTAAACTCAGGGGCTTGCAAGCCAGTTTTTTTTATTGTTTTGCATATATCTATATACATGTATCCTGCTCTTGATCATAAAAAGATTAGGTGGCATCTTACTGGTCATCCACGATAGGCGCCCTTTGCAAACCAATCAATTGTATTACTTTGAATATTATATATTCAAAGTTTTCTGGAGGTTACAAAGAGTGATCTGTGGTTCCACCAAAAAGTTCATACATAATATGTTTGAGACACAAGCCATTGGTATCACCAAAACCTGCTACTAGTCTCACATTTCACTCCAGATGCAGTGAAGGAGGTGTCAGATATCCAATGCCTAAAAATACCAGAGTAAATTGCTACATTTAATGGGATAGCAGCTGGCCTTGGCGCTTAAGAGATGGTGTCATCACTGTTGAACTTGACCTATTCCCTCTCATTCTGTTTGGCTCCGTAACTTCACAGGTTAGTCATCTTAAAAAAATATTCTATCTTCAACAGAGGTCCAGGAATGCAAGGCTTCCAAAATGGCGGACCCACGATATGATCCCCATATCATTTCAACATTGTGCCAAATAAAAATGTGATTTGTTTTAATTTGTTTTAGTAACTTTGAGAAAGCCATGTAAATGTATTCGTGATCTACCATTTAGACAGAACAAATCTAATCCATAACACACCACCTGTTCACATGGCATAGAGGCTGGGGGAGCCCCAGATTTTTACAGTGTATTTTTCACAGTACCCTAGCCAAATACAATTTGAAAACCACCAATAGTAGAGTGTTTACGTTTTTGGATTTCAGCTTAGAACATCCATTTTTTATTTAAAGACATGAATGATTAGATTACAGCCAATACAAAACTAGATTGTATATATTAATTACACATATATTACAAATGTCAGTATATCATAATCTCCCGGTTAAGCCATCACATTTGTACAAATCAATCCATAATTCTTATATATATCATAAACATCTTTAAAATGTATTTACATAGACATGAGGACCACTTAATTTAAGTAAGGTATGTATTAATATATGTGAAATTGTTTTGTGTAACATGATATAACGTTATCTATATAGGAGGTCAGTTTCTGGTAACAATGTTACCGCATATAATTCAAGAACAAAAATAAAAATATGCACATTTTTCAAGGTGTTGACCAAATACGTCCTTTACCAATAATGATTAGCTAGAAAAAAATGGGCAGAGCAGAAATTTAAATGCAACAATTAAATTACTATGAAGGAAAAAAAAATAAAAAAAAACATAATTACTCAGCATGATTATCAAATTAAATAATGTGATTAGGCAGTACCATGCCCTTGTCTGTTTTCCAGGTTACCGGTTTAATGGCCCTATTGCTGACAGCAAAACAAGGTACTTGCCCTTCAGGAAAATTACTTTTTAAATTTGGTGAGTTCCCCATGGATTCTCCTGTGTTAAAAACTCCAGATGCTCAATACATTTTACTAACCTGTTGAAATATAACTTGCAAATGAGAAAGTGGAAAATAAATTATTTGGAATATTCTCAAAATGCGTATCACTGTGTCCCATCACTTAAAACCCTCCAGTGAAACAAATACACAGCCTTCCTTCTTGAAAGTTAAGTGCGTTATCTTTCTTCTCATTGTCTAGTTACGTCATGCTAGGAGTCAGGAAAGGACATATGTATATTTAGGTCTATGAAAGAGAAAGCATCACATAATTTCTCAAAGGACTGTGCGCCTACTGCAGCCAAGTGTCTCTGGGTAGTGAAATGTAAACTATGGTACATTCAGAGCCTTATTTACATGTCACTGCCCAGAATCCTTAGAGGCAACTGGTACACCCTTTATTGTAAAAATTTGGGAACACGGGTCTCCTGACCCGACAAACATGGAGGTACACGCCAAATGGCTCTTTCATAACTGTATATATAAGTGTTTATGATCAATTTTCTACCCAACACAGCATACTAAGTGTCTGGTCTTTTTACCTTTATGAGGCCCAACACAAGATTTCAGGAGCCAAAAGCAACATTTTAAGAGAAGTGGTTCCCATGATTAGTCAAGCACTAAATTAACTAGAGGCTAGTGATGACTCTCGTATGATAGTTGAACATACCTTCTACTATACAAGATGAACTGCAGTGACATGGCCTCATTGCAAACATGAATGCAGAGAACTTGTCTTCACAATGGTGTGTGATCTATTTCTACCAGATTAGATTATGATAATACGGTTGTGTGGATGTTTGCAGATTATTTTATCTTTTATTTAAGAGGTTGCTGTGGAAGTGGTTAAAGACACTATGTTTATTTCCATCTGCAACTACAATAATGACCGAGCTATAAAAAATATGTTTCCTTTACTATTCAAGGGGCATACACCTAATCTTGCACAAAGTATATTTAAAATCATTAGAGGAGCACCAATGGCAAATTTGTGGTTCTCAACTGGAATTAATTTGATAACATCTTATTGAAATATATTAATTTAAAGAGCTACACTTAAAAACATGCAATCTTTTTAGAATGCAAACAAATAAATAATACTGTTACTTCCATGTACAATTATCCTGCTTTGGATCGTACAGTATTAGTTCTTGGATATCTACCTGGGGTGGGCGGAGACACAAACCTTGTATCTGCACTATGTAATGTGTCATCAACAACTGCTAGTGCGTTCAGTAGGTCTAACAGAATGCTCCCTAGTTTACAAGGACACCCTCTGTTGAAACAAAAGCTTTAACAGGCAAACTCAATAAAGAAAATTGAAGCCTGTAGCAAAGAATAATTGCTTAAGAAAGTGGTGAAATATCAAGTTTCTTTATTAAAAGACCACATAGAAAAAAACATCTTTATAAATGTGCAAAGCACATGTGATAACTGGGGAGGAGATTTATAAACTATAATTAAAATATATAACCTTCCCCAAATGTCTTATTTCTATAAGTGAAAAATAAAAGATTGTATCTATTGGGTGCCCTACATTATTACACAACTAAATTATACAACCTTTGGTTAGTGTCCCAGATTATTATGCACGAATGAGTGGGAAGAAGTCTGACCATGCCAGAAGCTATAAAGATAATACTGATCACAGGCAAAGATTTTAGTGGGTAATAAGGACAGCAACTACACATTCTCCCCGTAAACGTGATAAAACCTATGTATAACTCTTTTTGTCCAAGCTTTCCAGCTACTGCAGATATATAAAAAATCCCTTATAAAAGAATCGCATATATAGTTGTCAGCAAGCGGGTTATTGCTAACGCTTGCGGGCTCGCAGTTGCTGGCAAGGAGCGCCTTTAGGCGTTCATCCCTACGACTTTCGTCGCATTTGCGGAGACTCAACGGCGCCTCACAACCGGTTACAAACCACCACACAAGCGGGACTTGGAAAAAAACATAAACACGCAATGACTAACTACGGACTTACACAAAAATAGACCAGCCACGGGAATTAGAACAAAATAAACTGCGGACTTACACAAAAACAATTACGACCCACTGGACCTTAAGGGACAACAGGCGCACTCTGCGCCTAACATTAAAAAACACAAAAATACAAAAAATAAAATAAGAACCTTACCCACACCAAGGGGGGACACCCAGGACCTCTGCAACACAGCTTAAACCACGAATTTGGTCAAATTTACAAAGTTTAGCCACTCTAAAATCTCCTAAGCAAGAGAAAAAATGGGCGCCAAAAAAAAACAAAAACGAGGCTACACGACCCCTAAAGCCGCTAAATTCCACAAAGCAAATACGGCTTTTAGAAAAACCTGTACAACATACACCATTAGCAAGGACGCTTCATCATACAAACCCGCCTACCACATACACATTGGCCCCCATTTTACAACACTAACCTACAGAATGCGGAAGTACCCAGCTACACTAACGGCTTCCCCTCGGGCACGCAGCCTATTTACACTGCACACAATGCTGACACTAACACCTCAGCTCCACAACAGTGCAAACCTACATTGTATGCTGCAGGAACATCAAAACAGATTGTCAGCTCTTCAGCACAATGCTTCCTGCACATATTACTTCCAAATAGGTAAAGTATATTAATCTATTAATTTACTACTTATTTCATTAGCATCACAAAAAAAAAAAAAAAAAAACTACCACAATAAACGCAAAAGACATTCACTGCGCGCCTCACAACGAGCGCCAACGCTGCTCATAGTACACAAACTACACCAGGGGACAGCCTTGCAATAAGCGCATAAAGCAGATCAGCGCCGACCTTACAATGACAGCAAAAGCGCCTCTGCTAAAGAAAAATACAACAACCAAGAGGCTCGCAATCACCGCCGAGATCTCAGACCACCACAAAAAATAATGTCTGTGCCAAACACCATTTCTTGGCTTACAATTCTATTGCCGTCATTTTGTGACGGGCAATTCGCCAGTGATTTTATATTATTCTGTAATATAGATTAAACAGTGGAGCAAATGTATTGGTTGCAGTTTTAATGCTTTCAATGGAAAGCTATATTTAACATTTGGTTGCAAGAGCTAACAGGTGTTGGAAACGGACAAATGGATTGGAGACCAGGATATTAATGCATAGACTAGCAATATACAAAGAATAGACCTTACTGCTCCTTGTAATCTCTTCCATTCTAAAAGATCTTTGAGATTTTACATGATATATGTAAATAATCAATAGTGTAGGCACCAGAGGTAAATATTTAGGAGCCATGCTCCTGGAATCTGTAAGTATCAGCAGAGGTAGTGGTGGTGGATGGATGGTGGTGGATGGATGGATGGATGGTGGATGGATGGATGGATGGTGGTGGATGGATGGATGGATGGTGGATGGAGGTGGATGGATGGTGGATGGAGGTGGATGGATGGATGGTGGTGGATGGATGGATGGTGGTGGGTGGATGGATGGATGGATGGATGGATGGTGGTGGATGGGCATAAGAATAGAATTCTGTTACAATTTGTTTTTTTTTAAGACTACGATTTATGTGAGGCCTGAAGATACATCCACACCTATCCAAGAGGAACAATAGATATTCATATTGCGAAGCAGAGGCTCAGCAGAAAAATAAACACCATATTTTGTAATAAAACAATGGCTGTAAGTGGAAGCTTCCAGGAATGCAGTCACAATTTGTGTTTTATAACATGACCTTTCATACCATGTGACAAATTCCATACAAGGAAAGCAAACGGTCTTGTAAATGAATGTTGAAAGTGAGGATTAAATACCAAACTGGATGCTTCAAGGAATTAAGTATCCAGTGGGCTGGAAATGTTGCCTTGGGTAAGGTTAAACCCTTTCAACTATCTCACTGCATTCTGCCTGTGTGGTTTCTGACAATAATCCTTAAGGCAGAAATGAATCATCTCAAACATGTTCGCCATAATGTTTTCTCATCTACAGTAAAACAGGTGCTCCGAGAGACAGAAATAAAAAATATTGTTACTAGGAAACTGTACAGCAGTGCCACAGTTCCTTCGAAATAGTACACAGTCTAAAAGAAAAGTCAACATCTTGCTCAAAAAAAAAAAAAAATGTTTTTGTAAATCTATTCTCTACACATATCACGACCTGTATATTTCAGCTCAGCCACCATTCAAGTGCTTTTATGGTCTCTGAGCAAAGCGGCTGTTTTGATGTGATTGAGGATGGCAGTATAATTTTGGTCTCCAGAAAGTCCAGGCACTGATCCAAGAAAATAAAAGTCAAGGGAGCAGTCATGACAGAAGAATAATAACCTGGACTTGGAGGGAGAGCGAGGTTTGTTGGAGACGGGGAGGATGGGAGACTTGGAGCACGGTGCAATCCATCTCTCTCCTGCCTAGTTTTTCCCATCAGCAGCACCAACAGAAGACCAATGTCTATGTGACACTGGATAAGGACAACCAAATTAACCTTTTCTGTTACTGGAATTCAGAATGAGATATAGAATCAGCATTCGATTTAAAGACTGAACAGCAAATACACTGTGTTCTCTGACCTATAACATTTTTTTCCTAATTTTTTGAAATTCAGAAAATTGAAACAAATCAGAAAATATGTCTACTGCAGATGATGTCTTTTTAGGCAAGGATGTCCCAGCACATACAGGTTGGAGATGTGTCACTATACACACAAAACTATACACGGCATTAGTGTCAGAAAATGGATACACAGCACAAAGGACAAATGAGATACGCCTGCATACATATATAAAAAAAAAGGAGGAGAAAATAAAGACCTGACAAAGGAAAACTAGATACCGGAGAGGAATAAGTAAGGCGCATGTTTATAGACTAGTCAGTGACATACACAAAGTAATTATAGGTCCCCAAATAGTCAAATAACCCAAATATTGGTTTTGTAGGTATATACACAACACTGTGATTAGGCAGTATACTTTCTAATTATTTGATACCTTTTGGAAATTCAAAATTATTTTGGAAACAGCAACTTTATTCCTTTTTGAGTGTGAATAAGCCATAAAGATAGAAATCTAAACCGTGCCCATGGAAAAAAACAATTACACGGGTCCATGAAAGCACTCGAGTGCCAGTCTAAGTGTCCTAGAATGCCACGTAATGTCCTCTCTACTTCTACTACAACTAGAATATGAATGCAGTTGGAGAACCACTAAACAACGAAACAAATATACACGTGGAGTCTGACAAAGAGAATAATTAGGTAAGGAAAACAGTTTAATTAGAAAAAAATAAATTTTTATGCCACTGCTGGATCATGGGCAACAAATTCATGATACTTTGGTGAAGGTTGTCTATGTGAGAGGGTCATTTACAAATCTGGAAAGTAGCATTTACATCTAATGATGCAAGCTGCTAACTTCTGGGCCTGTAAGAGGGTGGTATCAATTTCAATCTCATCCCATTATCTAAGGCATACTCCTGACCGCTCTCTCTCTTTCCTCCTCCCAACATGCCCCTCATGATTAAGCTCTGAGAGCAATACAAAAATAGGAGTCAAAACATTTTTTTTTAGAGAAAATCAAAGTTGTTGAAGCTCATAGCGTCCACAGTTGCTAATGTTCATAGTCTATTACATATTTCTCAAACAAGTGCAATTTGTCTTGTAAAAAAGTAACGGAGCTTACCATGAAAATCCCAGTAAGAGCGGGAGCAGAGGTCAGCTTGTTGCTAAACACAGAAGCAACATTTTTTAGTGTCCGCACAGACTGATTTATTATTTGATTAGCTATCCTCTGAAATATTCAATAAAATCTCTGTGTGCAGTATGTAAAAGTTCCACTCCAAAAAAGCTACATTTTACCCATAAACTTTTAAAAAGGTAAAAAAAAAGTGTCAGAAATAACTATAAATGCACGTTTGTGGCCTGGAATTTTTGAAGGAATTTATTGGCTGCTGTACTGACAAAATCCCGATTTTTAGTCTTCTGGCAATTTCATTTATTTTTACGGCTCAAATGATTTCTACAGTTCAATAAAATTTAGTGGTCTAGAGAGAATAAATGACTTGTCCAAGATGCAGCAGCCAAGGGAGTAAAATATATCTTCTACCTACTCTGAAATGCAAAAGTAAAAACATAAATAAATTCCACGAGAAAGCACAACTGTTTTTATAATTATGTTCCCATATATTTAGTGCTGTATAAATAAAAATAATTGTATTTGGTAATCAATAGTATCTGCTCATTGGCTGACCGGAACAAGCCCCTAAGTTGGTTAAACAACCTTCTTTCAGATGCAACAAAGAAAAAATGTTTTGAATGTCCATTTAATTCAAATAACTAGTTCCTCTTCTGAAATTACAATGGTCCAGTATGAACATATATAGTGCAACGCCGCAAGAATAAGGCCCACTGTGCTGCTTAGCATGGAAACAATACAGAATACTCTGAGCAAACAAGCATTCAGCAAATGCCTATGCAAAAAATAAATGATACAGACAAACTCACAGTGCTGTTGCAGACTAATTTATTTGCAGCGCCTCATTTACACAAGCAGTGGCACAGATTGCAAAATTCATGTCAGCATTCCTGCTGGGGAACTGCTAACAAAACAACTATCCTCACATAACCCCGCTGCTTATGGAGAAAGCTTTAAAGTACAATAGGGCTCTGAGGATTTGAAGCCGTGAAAAGGAGCACTGGCACAGAATAGTTTCAGCACATTATAGGTGTAATGCCATCAGCATACTGCAAAGACCACATATAACTGGAAAACCATTCTTCTCTAATCTATATAGTGGATTGTCACATTTTCTGGTAGGACGCACTTAATTAACAAGAACTGCTACCAGAAGCATGGAAGGATTTTTCTATAGTTTAATATATTTTAATTTTATTTTTATACCTTTAAATTGTCATTAGTACCTTAGTAAGTTATAAAGCAACACAAAAATAAGCTGATATAGTAAAATAGATGAATGAAGCCACTTCTTGGCATATACATATTTGCCTCAGTGTAGAACTACATGTATTAAAGTGAGAGATCTTGGATAAGTCTTGGAGGAGTTATATCTTACTAATCTTACCCCATGATCATGGAACAAGGAAGTCCTCAAATAGTTCAGAACCGAGCATCTGGTTTATGTGCTCCTGTGATTGCCACATATATTTAGAAAGTCTCCTTACCTTCTCACATCTGTATAAGAGGGCAGTACTATTTTTCATATGCGTCTGCCAGAAATGAAGTAATCTTATGTTTCATGCAGTTAGAACCCCATCTCTATGCAAATTCAGTTGAAAAACCACAAGATGGTATACTGGGTCACGCAAAAAAGTATTTATCTTGAACATAGATAATATATATATATATATATATATATATATATATAATAAATAGTACATCTGTGTTCACATTTGAATGTCTAAAACAAGGTAAAAACCTGCTTCCAGCTCAGAATTCCGAGAAAAACAGTGGTTAGCTTCCCAGAATGTAGAGTAAGCTGGGACATGCAAATGTGCCCACAAATGCCTCGCTCTTCACTCCATAGCCATTATCAAACATGGCTTCCTTTAAGCTTATGCATGCTGTATTACACAGCTTTAATGCAAAGCCAAGGTTGGATTATACACAAGCCGAGAATCCTATCCATGTATAGCGGTTTCAATCTTACTGGCTATCATCAGCATGGAGCGGGATCTCTGCTTGTGTTGTGTACCCTACGAGTAGGTAGTTCACACAACAATCATTTATAATAGGGTGGGCAAAAGAGCGATAGAAGCCCTCCACCATACAGTAAGTAAATAGTACATCCATATTCACATTTTAATGCCTAAAACAAGTAAAAACAAAAAAACAACTGTATTTCTCGGAATTCTGAGCTGGAAGCTATTACACCACATTCTGGAAGGCTGAGCATTGTTGTTGTTTATACATTCAGTAGCGTCCAACTCTCCGTAACTGAATGGCCCACAGCACGCCAGTTACATCTTGCGTCTGCCATGAAAACCTTATGGATGAGCTCAACCAAAGTTACTGGAGTGGGTTGTCAGTTCCTTCTCCAGTGGACCACATTTTAAGTGCACTCTCTGCTATGACCTGCCTATCATGGGTGACCCTACATGGTATAGCTTGAAGCTTCACTGAAGTACACAAGCACGGTAGTGATCCAGAAGGGGATTCAAGTATTTAAAACAATCTGACTTGTTTAGTTGGATTGTAAACCTTTAAAAATGTTGTTTTTTTTTATACTAACAAGCTTCATTTGCATATGTATACCAGAAACTAGCTGGCAGTTTTTAAGCATTCATAAGCTGAATTTGCCTAGCAGTATAATTGGGAGTTTTTCAGGTATATAGATCTTTTTTTTTTTTCTTTACCAAGGAGGAAAAAGGAATTGAGCAGAGAACAATTCCACCCTGAGCGCCTCGGTTTCCAGAGAAACGCAGATCTGTCACCTCACACAAGGTCAGGCAGTGACGCACAACAACATAGAGATTGTCGTTTTTCACTGTGATCTTTTGCTACTTGCTCAGTGTGTGATAAACCAATATCGCTCAAACCTTTCATCTGGGAACACTAGCACATCCCAAAGCTTTTGTGTAGAGTGCAAGCACTTACTATCCTCATGGGTAGACTGGTGGATATTGCTTCAGAAAGCACAAAGAGAGGGCTGGAACTAGTGTATATGTAGAAATAGACTGCAAAAGGTGGCAAAAAGGAAAATACAATATTCACCAAAGTGCTAGTGTGACACAGACTGCAGATGGTAGATAGATAATATGGGCAGGCTTGATGTTGACTAACTAACAAGCTTGGCAGCCCTCAGGCTCAGACTTCTTCATAATCCTAGGCACTGTCAATCTAATAGTAGGTCTGTTCCTTAATTTGCATTAAAAACTGCCCATACTGTACTAGCCATGTCACATTATTATGCTAATGTCTGGCTCAATATATAAATGTGTGACTCATTGTACTTGATAAGGGGATCTAACTGCATATCATCACGGATGGTAGCAAAAACAGCACATTACAGCAGCTAATTAGTACATTTGCATAATTATGCATAACAAAATGCTGAATATCTCCACAATCATTTCCATTCGAAAAAAATGGCTAATGCAATGTTTAGCCAATTTTTATATTATTTAAGAGATTTAAGAAAAACAGCTTAATTCTCTGGTGACAGAGACCCTGTCATAAATATTATCTGCCCCATTAGCAAGTTACCTATAGCTTTATTTTTACTTGGACAGCTTTTTAGTGGTAAAATGCTAGGGCTCCCAACGCCCCAAGCTTGTAAATCAATGTTATTCCTATCTGAGCCCACTATACCAGCCAAACCTCAGTGCCCGATAGCACTCCAGCCAAATAATCAGATGTGTCAGCAGAAACCAACACTAAAAAGTAACACTCACATTACACAGAGCTGCTGTACTATCACTAGGTTACAGAGCAATCATTGTTTTACAGTTTAAATAACCTCAATTATTCATAAATGACGGGATAATATATTTTTCCCGCCACACACCCCTTCCCCTGGATCTCCCCCCCCGAGTCCCCTTCCCCTCTACCCTGCGTCCCCCCTCCACCATCTCCGCGTATCCCTCCACCCTCCAGTGTCCCTTTCCCGTCCTGGCAGGGCCGCGCGGTGTACGCTTGAGCTGGCGATATGCACGCGCATAGCACCATGTACGGAAACCGTACAATATAGTTTCTAAAGCGTTACACATGCTTTAAAAACTATATTAGTGATGGTTATAGCTCTTTAGATAATAAAGTTATTTAAAACCTTTGCCAATAACTAGTTGTAAAGTTGTCCTTTATTTTGAACTGATCCAATCACTGTGCAAACTAAGGGGATCTAGAGCCTTAAGGAAAAAAAACATTTTTTTTTACTCCAATTTTTTTAATTTGTTTTGTTCTTTGGTATATTTTGGGAATAAGAATGCAAACAAACAAACAGTTTCTCCAAAATTGTAAAATTGCGGAGGACGTGAAGCATATAATACACATACTGTATGTATAATATCCCCCACACCGTCTACATGTGCAACACGTTACACGCCTCGGCTCTATGTTTATTGTTGTTATGACGTCAAACTAAGCCACCAGTCAGCCTGACCTCCATATCTGCACCTCCCAGCCGGGAGAGTGAAATCCTACACCGGAGTGAACCTAAGCAGTCACAAAGAGCATGGTGTGTGGGGGAAGGAGGAAGGGGGAGTGTAAAAACAGTAAGGAGGAACGAGAGATATTCCAAAGAAAGCTATCTCAAAGTACTTCACATGTTTAGGCAACAGTAGTATGTGTTATTGCTCGTAAATACCTCATCACTTATCTACAGTTCATTGGGGTAATTTTCCTTTAATTAGAACTGGACTACCTGGTTCTGATCTTAGCATTACCTGAACTTCCCACTACATTATTAGTCATTAGCCGCGGTCATTTGTGCCACATATTCCTGAAAAATAGAATGTAATGATATGGCTTGGGGTTTTACAGTTTGGGATATCCGTACTCAAATTCAGCTATAACTCATACCATTTTCATTTATATACAGAAGTAAAAAATATTTACAAAAATATTATAAAAATAATCAAATATCTTCCACAGATTCTTTTAAATATCTAAACTTTTAGAAAACAAACCAAACACAACCTTTGCTTTAACATTTAACTTCCATATGCAGTTGTTCTTACTGAGGGGTTCCATTATTGTCTCAAGGGTCCCTGTTCGGGAACTTTGAACAGTGTAAATGAAAGCACGGTCAGTTATACATGCCACATGCTCAGTTGCTTTCCATCTCTTGATCAGCAGAAAGAAAAAAAAGGTCTATTTCACTGAAAATTTCATTTAAAATGTAAGTAAAGTGTAATACCATGTTAGCCTTCAAACCATAGAAAATTGCCAATCTCATCCAACTGTGTTAATAGGCAAAATGTTTTTAGAATCACCAATATAGTTTGTGAAGTGTGCGCTACGCTCCAGGGGAGCACATGCGCACTTCACAAACTACGCATGTGCGGCGCTAGCACAAATCGTAGCGACAGCCGCAAGGAACAGGGGGGGGGAGTGAGAGAGAAAAGGGGGGGGTGAGTGCAAGAGAGAGAGGGAGAGGGAGAGGGAGGAAGAGAGAGAGAGAGGGAAAGAGAGAGAGAGAGGAAGAGAGAGAGAGAGGGAAAGAGAGAGAGGAAGAGAGAGAGAGGGAAAGAGAGAGAGAGAGAGAGAGAGAGAGAGAGAGAGAGGGAAAGAGAGAGAGAGAGGGAAAGAGAGAGAGAGAGGGAAAGACAGAGAGAGAGGGAAAGAGAGAGAGAGAGGGAAAGAGAGAGAGAGAGGGAAAGAGAGAGAGAGAGGGAAAGAGAGAGAGAGAGGGAAGAGAGAGAGAGAGGGAAAGAGAGAGAGAGAGAGGGAAAGAGAGAGAGAGAGAGAGAGAGGGAAAGAGAGAGAGAGAGAGAGAGAGAGAGAGAGAGAGGGAAAGAGAGAGAGAGAGGGAAAGAGAGAGAGAGGGAAAGAGAGAGAGAGAGAGAGGGAAAGAGAGAGAGAGAGGGAAAAAGAGAGAGAGAGAGGGAAAGAGAGAGAGAGAGGGAAAGAGAGAGAGAGAGGGAAAGAGAGAGAGAGAGAGGGAAAGAGAGAGGGAAGAGAGGAGAGAGAGGGAAAGAGAGAGAGAGAGGGAGTGGGAAAGAGAGGGGGGGGGACACACATTTAATATTATACCGTCATTTATGACTGGTAAACAACTAGCGTAAACATAAAAACAACCTTTAACATTTTATATAGAAAACAATTTCAGTGACGATCTCTTTTAATGACTATCAGGTCTAGCTAGTTCTGCAAAGCAGCATATAACTGTATAACATTCTCCAAGTAACAGGAAAAAAAAAGCTTCCTCACACAGAGACCTGTGACCTTTGGTTCTCCTGTCTGTAAATAATGGAGGCCTGCAATTACTTTAGTGATGCAACACACAGAGTCCCCTGCAGAGAGGCCCACTTGGAGTAATCAGCAAAGAATAAGAAATGATTATGTACAAAAGGCTGCCAAGAGTGATGATGTAGCCATGTCCCTCAAGACTTCAGTTAAAACCATGAGAGTTCCCAGGTTTATGAGAACATCAGATTCTCTACTCTAAGGACTTCCAGGAACCAGGGTGCAAGAAACCATTTTGCCAACTATAAAATAGGTTTACTCACACATCAAATGTATAATAGCAGCAGCTTGAGGACAGATGTATTCCTAAGCTGTCTGCATAGACTAGTATGGCTACTGTGTCTGATTATTTGTCAGAGTTATGAAATCTTACACCACTTCTACCGATATATAACAAGCTATGTAGCCGAGCTGAACACATGTGCTTATGTTTAAAAAAAAAAAAAAAATACAGGCTTACATGCCAAGGGTGGGGTTCATTATTAATGAAGCAAGGATTATATCTGGAATTCACATAGACAGTGAGGTCTAGTTCTCTCACGCAACTGGGATGTGTTGGAGTTTATTTAGATTATAAAGCCTTTGGGCAGCAGGTCCCAATTTAGTTCCCTAAAGGTACTTTTTTACATAGCTGCCCACTGCTTTAAAAATGGAAGAGACAAGCTGGCTTCCTAGAGAATACAGAGTGGTGACGTTTGGCCTCTGGAATTACTTATAATAAAATCTTTTGGGCCTTGAAATGGCTTTGTTAGCCCATCTGATTCCTGTTCATAGCATTTCAATCTTGCAAGGAGCATTGGGAAAAGCTCTAAGCTCAAAGACAGGGCCCTCCATCTTTTGTAATGCGTTAATATTGTTTTGCCTTGGTCACAACTTATGTATAGCTCTAAGGAATATGTTGGCGCATCACAAATAAACGATAATAATAATAATAATAAAGATAATGCTGTAAACTGAACTTTACCCTAGATTAACATGCCAAAATTATTGTATATACAGAGGAGATCTTAAAAGGTTGAACTTGATGGACTGAAAGTCTTTTTTCAACCTTAAAAAAAAAAATACTATATACTATAACTTATTAGATACTTTGTCAATGAAAATATTCTATGTGTTGTAAAAGTATGATATGTATATGTGAAATACATTATTTAAATATCATTTATAAAAAATAAAATAAAGTAGGTGTGACATTACTATCAAGTCTTCTTCATCCGAAATTACAGGAAATGAAGTTGATTTATTTAGATAGGGAGTGCAGAAAGCCTACTCGCGCTGATAATTATCATAAAATAGATAAAAAGGCCTAAAAAAAAAAGATATGTGGTGAATGCAAATGCATACTAGGAAATAACATTATCAATTAAAATGTATAGTTTTTATTTATTTATTTTTTTATTTACAATAAGTATCCATTTCTACCAGAGCTTTTCATTGTAGCTGGTTGACAGCCTCTTAAAGTAAAAATGTATTGAAAATTAGCACCCAAAAACTTCAAAGACAGTATATTTCAACAAGTTGACCTGTAAATAGTTAAATTTCCAAACAACCATATCTTTGCCATTTTGCGTAAGCAGCCCGAGTGACTAAATAGCAAAGAGAGATCCAGCAAATCGGTTTCATCAGTATCTATTGGAGGTGTTATCGAGGGCACAGTTGCAATTAAAGTTTCAGAGAATGGAACAGAATGTACATTTCTACAGACTGGCTTTCATTTTTTTCAGCTATTTTGTCTTATGCTATCAATGAAACACTATCAAAAACCTTGGATAATGTCAATTGAAATGTAAAAAATAAACAAAAAACATTGGTGCTAGATTTACAGCTTCTGTGGTCCTGCTGAATGCATAACAAAAAATATATTTTTTTTAAAAAAAAGGTATGTTGCCCCTATAAGTAGTATGCCAATGAATCAGAATTGAACTTTTATGCAAAAAAAAAAAACATTTTTATTTTTATTCCCTGTGTCACCATGTGCAGCTCTGATTAAGCACAACATTCCTCTTTTGCTACTCAGTCTATGTAAGTTATGGGGGTCATGTATCTGGCTGTGCATAGCTTCTGGGGTCACTCACAGAGCTGGAGGAATAGTGTGCACTACCCCCCATTATAATTGAACACAAAATCCTCCTGGAGTGACTACAGCTTTTGAGGACATCTACTGCTTGATCAGAGCTGAAAAATGGGAGTCACATGGAATAAAAAAATAAATAGAATGTTAATAAAAATAAAACGTTTCTAATGTAGTGAAATAGTTTTTTTGTGTAAGAGGACAGGAAAACATGAAAATCTTTAAAATAAAGTTAAAAAAAAGCTTAGTCTTAATAATAGCATGCTCAATTCTCATTCTCTAGCATAGTGTCTACATGGGCAGTATGCCTTAAAAAACATATTGTCGTCCTTTAATTATGTATCAAATCTCCTTTTCTTCCTATTCCACTGACTTCAGAACTCATAAATTTCAACTTTAATTGCAAAGGGCCTCATTCGTATCACTTCCTGAGAGAAAACTAAAACCATCTGTATCCCCAGCAGAACAAAAAAAAAGTATTATCTTGAGACTGCCACATGATAAACAAACTGGAGGCAATTCAGACACACACACACAGACACACACACACACAGACACACACACACACAGACACACACACACACAGACACACACACAGACACACACACTAGTTATTTTATACTATATCAACTAAAGAGCTTTTATCATTTGTCTATGTTGTGGGATACTTTTCAGTCAATGTAAACCTTTACAAGAAAATCTTAAGCTGTAATATATCTGGTTACCTTGAAACAAAGTGCAAACTCTCATACAAAAACAATCAAAAAATGCATTTGTTTACCAGAAGGTTAAAATAAAGTCTCACAAGAAAATCAAAGTATATTATTTTGCATGTGGACCCGTCAGCAATGTTCTGCAGAGTTAATTTAATGATAGCCAATGCATTTGAAAGACTGGAAGCAAAATTAATATGCAGTGTTTTTGAAGAGATGCATAGTAAATCCAAAATGTACATTCATCTTTTTGGGAGCATGTGTGAATCATTGGCTCAATGTTTATTAGGAATGGACAATAAATTAGCCCAGGCCTTAACTTTCTTTTTACTAGTTTTCAGGGCACGTCCTGGAGAGTACATATACGTTCTCAATACTTTGTTCCTAAAGGTGTCCAAATGTCTTGTGTCTGTTTAATGATAGGAAACTAGTGTTGTGTTTGGTATACTATAAATCATTGTTGGAAAACTGGGAACCAGGGCTCCTAAATATTATACGGTAAGTATAATGCATCTCTATGATGGGCTGCATTACATTTTTGTCCACCCCTGACTATAATATATGTTTAGCATGCAGACATCATTATCATCATCATGAACACAAGTCTAGTGCGTATATAGATGGATAAATGCACAGGGTGGAGACAGTCACAGTAAACCAACAAAATGGTAGTTAACACAAATCTGATTCCAATTATGGAAATTAGTGCACATGGGGCATTGTTATATGGGCATTTATAAGATGTGATTTTTTTAGGTCTCTAAAATGACATGTAATCATTTGACGTGTATGCATAGAAAAGTAGTAAATATTAGTCTAAAAATGTCACCACTTTCCATTTCAACACTGGTGTATGATATAAATTCAATAAATTACAAGAAAAAAAACAAAAGAAAGAAAGAAACGCAAGCAAACCTAACATACATCAAGTTATAACAATACTGTAGAATTCAAACCACCACTTACATAAAAGGATCGGAACGACAAGCCTCATACACAGAGACCACGACAAAATCTATGAAGTATGGTTTCATCAACCAAAACACTTAAAACAAGTGAAACTTCAACCTTTAAAGCACTACTATATGAAAGATGTTAAACCGGAGCAAAACTTGCTAACACTAAGCTTTCAGCAAAACTGAAAGGGAACAATGGAGCCAAGATACTGAAGAAGAACTGGCAATGAAGAGGTTTTGGACAATTATGGCTACTAAAAGTTAGATTTTTAGCAAAATATTATGAACTATAGTATGGAACCATTTTGCAAAAGCTACCTAATCCAGTTTCAACCAGAATCCATATTTGCAAAAAAAAAAAAAAAAAGCAAAAACAAAAAAAAAACACCAACTTGAAGAGAACTCTGAACTACTCTGGCTAAACATTCACCAGATAATTGAAAGATAACAAATGATGTCCTCCCAGTGCTCAGCACTGATGATTATCTTTTGACTGTCAAGTTTTTAAGTGTATTCCTATTTTCTTGAATTTTCTCAATAGGTAAAAGGTCAACTTTTATGTAATCAGTGCTAGTTTTATGGTTTTCCATTTCTTTGCCTCGTTTATTGCGCCCAAGGCTATTTCTGTCTCATGACAACTCATTCGGTAAGGAAAGAGGCCACTGATGCCACAAAATAGGAATGGCAAAACAAAATACTGCTTGTTTGGCTAAAATTGGGACACCAATGTGTTGGGATCATGCATGCCAACCCAATCATAAACAAGTGTGGTATAGGTTCAGTAAGAAAATGGTGCTCTCAACTAAATACCATCTTATTCCATGAAGCCTATTGAACGAGTTAGATGAGATTATCCCAACTTTAAAGCTCTAAAGAATGACAGACATTATGGAAGCTCTCACCACATCAGTTACATAGTTCGCACTTTCTTGAATATAGTTCACTGGTGTGCATGTCTTAAAGTGGCCAAAACCTTTGTTTAAATTCTGTAGGTCACCAGAGTGCTGTCATGAAAGTCGGTAGTAGTACAGGCAAAGAGGACATACTGCTTTAGGAAGTCTCATTCTTGCACTGCAACTGAAGGAGGTGGGCAACACATATGGAGGCAACTACTGAACATGCAAAGCATCAATTACCTACATTCTAATTTATGGCGAACTCTGAGGCATTGCACCATGCTGATAATTCTGCTCTTGTTTTATATCTCCAATATCAGACTGCTATTATCATTATTACCAAGTGAAACTACATGATACATGTGATTTTTCAAACGATACTCTGAACAGAAAGTGAAGAACGTAAATAACGTGGAGGATAAATGTGAACACTTTAAGAAATGTAAAAAACATAAAGAAAGTTCAAGGTGCAATTTGTAGATGACAATGTCTTACCTGATAGGGCTGGAAGGCACTATCTTCAGTTACAAACTCCAGATGTCGCTCTACTAAAAATTCTATTGCAGTGATTGAATTACATGCACCTTTTCCAACCAGGGGCTTGAATGCCTGAAAATATAAAAATACGACAATTAATATTTCACACGTTTTACAAACAGTATATATACAAATGATTTATTTTAATCAGTCATTTAAAATAACTGAATGTCTGTACTATCAGCTTGACTCAGCATTTATGCAATATAATTAGCATTTACTAGATATACATGGTATAAAGAGATGGTTTATGCGAAAAAGTTAATAAAAATGCTGTAACATGCTTAAAAAAGGACAATTTCCCTATGCAAAGTGGATTTAGTTTGACAGAAAATGAAAAACTGCCTATACATTGTATAAGCCATTTTCCGATACAGAAAAACATTTCTAGGATATCCAGAATTATTTGTGCAACTCAAAGCGAATATGAGGCTCAGAGTCTTTGATCCCTTCCCCCACACGTCAAACTCCATTAACAACATTAAGGGTATTATTTTTGCCAGAGAGAGAGAGAGACAAACAAGCAAGCAGACGGCAACACCAATTAACATTTGAAATAAACAAATTAGTTTTCATCATCTGCTCATTTGCATATTGATGTAGCTCAAACAATCCTGAACAACTCAGGCATGGTTCACCTTAGAACAAGTTACTGATGCAATGTATAGTCAGCTTTTCAAGATCTTTAACAATAACTTAAAAAAACAAACAAAAAAAAAATCTGGGTTTTAAATACCTAAATTCACATGTGCAAATGTTAACAAAAGTTAAAACTTGAACAATATATTCAATCAAAAAATGCATTTGTTTACCAGAAGGTTAAAATAAAGTCTCACAAGAAAATCAAAGTATATTATTTTGCATGTGGACCCGTCAGCAATGTTCTGCAGAGTTAATTTAATGATAGCCAATGCATTTGAAAGACTGGAAGCAAAATTAATATGCAGTGTTTTTGAAGAGATGCATAGTAAATCCAAAATGTACATTCATCTTTTTGGGAGCATGTGTGAATCATTGGCTCAATGTTTATTAGGAATGGACAATAAATTAGCCCAGGCCTTAACTTTCTTTTTACTAGTTTTCAGGGCACGTCCTGGAGAGTACATATACGTTCTCAATACTTTGTTCCTAAAGGTGTCCAAATGTCTTGTGTCTGTTTAATGATAGGAAACTAGTGTTGTGTTTGGTATACTATAAATCATTGTTGGAAAACTGGGAACCAGGGCTCCTAAATATTATAAGTATAATGCATCTCTATGATGGGCTGCATTACATTTTTGTCCACCCCTGACTATAATATATGTTTAGCATGCAGACATCATTATCATCATCATGAACACAAGTCTAGTGCGTATATAGATGGATAAATGCACAGGGTGGAGACAGTCACAGTAAACCAACAAAATGGTAGTTAACACAAATCTGATTCCAATTATGGAAATTAGTGCACATGGGGCATTGTTATATGGGCATTTATAAGATGTGATTTTTACATTGTATAAGCCATTTTCCGATACAGAAAAACATTTCTAGGATATCCAGAATTATTTGTGCAACTCAAAGCGAATATGAGGCTCAGAGTCTTTGATCCCTTCCCCCACACGTCAAACTCCATTAACAACATTAAGGGTATTATTTTTGCCAGAGAGAGAGAGAGACAAACAAGCAAGCAAATGTTAACAAAAGTTAAAACTTGAACAATATATTCCTGATATCACTGAACACAATATTCAATGAAGTCTGAACGAGTATTAAGACAGAGTACTTAAAGCTCCATCATTTTAAGCAACACTATACAGTTGGGGTAGTTACAACCATTTAAAGGTCGTCCAACCAAAACGGTTGGCTGTGAAGGCACTGAGCGCAAAATCTTGATTATTCAACAGGTTTAATCTATAATGTATAATATAATCTATAATAGTTTGTGAGAGGTTTAATCAAAAATCTTCCCCACCCTCATTAAAGCACATTCGCTTCCCCACATGCATCCCTGTTCTTTGACATCTCGATTCAAGAGTCCAAGATGACTAACTTTAATTTGTTTAATTATATATATATATATATATATATATATATATATATATATATATATATATATATATATATATATATATATATATATATATATATATATATATACTAGCGAATTGCCCGTCAAAAAATGACGGCAATGAAATTGTAAGGTAGCTAAATTAGTAAATGAATATAGTGTACCTATTTTGAAGCATTGTGATGAAGAGCTGGCAATCTGTGTTGATGTTGCTGCAGCATTAGTGGTGTGGAGGTGCTGTGTAAGCATGCTGAATGTGTGCAGTGTAACACTGCGCGTGCGCGAGACCAAACCGTTAGCGTAGTCGCGTACTTCCGCATTGGCGTAAAATGGCGAGTAATGTGTGGTATAGGTCTGTATCGGAATATCCGTAGGTGTTTTGTGGTGTTTTGCGAGTTTAGAGTGCTGTAGCCTCGTTTTCGTTTTGTTCGGCGGCCATTTTTTCTCTCGCTTAGATTTTTTTTTTAGCCTCTAAACTGTTTTATTTCGAGTAAAATCGAGGTGTAAGTTGCATTTTTGAGGTCCTGGGTGCTCCCTCTTGGTGTAGGTAAGGTTTTAATGTATGTGCTGTGTGTATGTATTGTGTTTTAAATGTTTGTATGTCGGCGTGTTGCGTCCGATGTTTGCGAGGTCATAATGTGTGGTAACGTGTTTCGTACGTTGTTTGCGTTCCTCGTAAAATTTAGCGAGTGTCGTAATTTGTGTGTCGTGTTTTTTGAGTAGCGACGTGAAGTTTGCGAGGGTTTGAGGCCCTTGCCCAGTGACCTCGCCAGCAACTGAGTCCCTCGCTTCGCGAGGGGCCTGAGTTGCTGGCATGGAGCGCCTTCGGCGCTCCATGCCAGCAACTGAGGCCCTTGCCCAGTGACCTCGCCAGCAACTGAGGCCCTCGCTTCGCGAGGGGCCTCAGTTGCTGACATGGAGCGCCTTCGGCGCTCCATGCCAGCAACTGAGGCCCGTGCCCAGTGACCTCGCCAGCAACTGAGGCCCTTGCCCAGTGACCTCGCTACGCGAGGGCCGCGGCTCGCTACGCGAGCCCGCAAGCGTGAGCAACGACCCGTACGCTCACAACTATATATGTGATATATATATATAAATATAATCACACATACATACAAACTACAACACAAGTATTGGTTACGCCATTCCAAGACATCCATTTGCCCACTGCAAAAATTCAGCTGCGTCAGTCAAAAATTTTGACATTACGACAATACTCCTTATACAAAAGTGTCTAAATTGCATTTATATAACATCACAGTGATGAGTCCACATAGAAAGGATGAATCACATGTTAAGTGAACTAGAGGAATAATGGTTCTACATTTCTATATCACTTTACAGACGGGTCTCTGGCCTACTTTGCATATGTAGATATTGCCAGATGCCTTTCTTTCCATACAATATAAACACCTTTCCACCCATCATAACATACTTTGTAACTGGTCTTCTATTATGTAGTGCATGTACCACTGCCCAGCCATCCCCACCCATTCTACTCCAAGTTCAAGACTGTAGAGCATAGTTCTCAAAGTAAAATAGACCGTGCACAGGAGGATAAGATATGCATACATTTGTGAATCAAATTACATTTTATACCAAGGTCTATTTCTAAATCCAAGTGCAAAGGGTTCATTTTAGGTTTTGGAAGGCCAATCTTTTAAATATTGTTTTCTTCGATAACAGCATGATAACATAAGGGATTATTAGCTGTAATGTCCAACTGATAACACTTACTGCTCTCCCAAACAATTGAGATTGCTTTATTGCACTGTGTTCCTATTCCTACCTCTGAATCTATGTTGCTATTCAATCTCTTCGCCTTTGATCCCTGATGCAACACTTTCTGGTTGACAAGAAAGCAGATCAGGCCAGATATAACTCATTCCACAAGGAAAAGCAAGTACAGAGGTTTAGTGTATCACCACTAATTAGGGGCTTGTGATGCTTCCAGTTCCAACGATGATGACACAAGGACTTAAAAAGAGTTCCCATGTACAGTGAGATTATTATGCTACTGAACGGTTAATAATTTTGACAGAAAAGCATTAGTGCATTTAAATGCAGAATCATGAACATTTGTTGGGGTTATATTCTTTTTTTTTTGTTAAGTTACTTGGCTTAAATATGGAGAGGATAGGTGCAAAGGGTTTAAGGGCTAGAGACCAATGTGTGAGATTTGTACAGGTGACTGCAGTATATTGTGGTTTTGAAAATGTAGATATTATAGGTAAAGCTAGTTCTGATAAAAAGATATGGTAGCCACCAAGGAAATTCATGAAAAGGACAGTACAATATACTAATATCTAAATATTTGCAAACACTGGTTGAAATATGTTAATTCAGATTTAGTTAACTTCTAAATGTACTCGATAAAACTGCTTAACATTTTGTTAATTAACATTTCATGTTAACCCAACTACATTAGTGGATAAGATATGGGTATCTTATGTTTAGAGGACGATGGATGTAATAAAAACAAAAATAAAAAAGCACAGGAGCTTAAGAACAAAAATAAAAAAGCACAGGAGCTGAAGAACCACTGTTCTAGAACCGTTGACTCAATCAAGTGTGAAATCCCCATTCCGATGGCATAATGTTTCTGAAGTCTAGTTATCAGTAAAAAACAGGTCTGATTTTAAGGATATCCCCATTTGTGTACAGGTGACAGGCCCACTAGTTAACCAACAGGTGGTAATGGAGGACTGGGGCAGGTGGCGGATGACAACACACATGGTTGTGATTATAGTACTTCTCCAAGCACTTTAAAGCTAAATTTCATTGTACAGCCATCATGGAAATTGAACAAACCTATACTTTTACCATTATAATGTGTCACATTCCTGTCTAGATTATTCTTGAAAATATCACGACAAACAAAAGATAGGCTTTCAGGTCAATATTTTAAATATTTATGTCAAATATGCTGAAAGTGTTGTGAAACCACATCATTAAAAATGGGTGGTTAACTACATTATACATTTGTACAGTCTGGGGCTGTGCTTTCAAAAACACAAAGGACTTTGGCTGTAAAGCATTGGAATAATTCTATATTTTTATTTTATTTTTAATGCCAGATATTGTAGCACAGGATTTGTAACGTCTAATCTGAACCCAATGTGCTTTTCCGTATATTGTCTTTCGTTCAAGCTGTGTCATCTGAGATAACAAAAAAATCTGGGATAACTTGTTAATGATTAACCAGGTCCTGTGATACAGTTTGTCAGCTGCCCACTAGCAAAAATAAAGAGAGAGAGGTTACAAAATCAATTGGACTTTTATGAAAATGTGATCCATGGGGACAACAAAGACCTGATTACTCCCTGGATGTGTGTCAAGTGCCTTATGCAATAATACAGGAGCCTTACATTATCCTACAAGAATGGATCACTCAAACACCACTATTACTAGAAAAATCAAATGATTTAATGAAAAGATTGGTAAGCATATCTATGTCTAAAACAGATCAACTTGTCTGGGAAGAAAATAGAAATTATTTGAAGGAGTGTTTTTAGCTATTATGTGTAAAACTTTATGAGGAATGGTACATTTTGCTGAACAGTGAGCATTTTCCTCAGACTTTTGAATCAACTAGAATAAGCAAGAAAAAAAATGGTGGCCAAAAAATCATAACTTGATAAAAAATGAGGAGCACAAAGTCTGTAACATTCATTACGGGGAACCTAAAGTACACGGGGGGGGGGGGGGGGCGGAGGCTCGCAATGAGCGCCAAAGGAGCTCAGAAGACAGAGCCTCGCAAACCGCATTGCCTGGCTTAAAATTGCATTACCGTCATGTTTTGATGGGCAAGTCGCTAGTATTAAATATAATTTTCCAGCATATCTGTCATAGATACACACTTCATTACAGAATTCAAGCTTTGAAATTATATTTTTTACCTTAAATGGATTTAAGACAGAAAAAAATGACAACACTTTCTCATGGTGTTGGCTTTCTATTTCCTCTATGGGTGAAACCTATCAACAGTCATCCATAGCAAGACCTCGATTTTCTAATGATGCAGATTTCTCTGCAATGTGTATTTTACTGGGCAATGCCAGAGAAAAAGCTGACACTAGTGATAACAAATGGGCATGACTCATATGTGGGATAAATCTGCAACAGCAGCATTAGCAAGATGGAGGTCTTGCTTACAAAATGGCTGCACCACAGCGATTGGCAGATGTCTAAATCATGCTATCCCTTCATTTCCCCTTCAGTGGTCCTTTAAGCCTCAATGCAAAACAAGTTAACATTCAACTACTGTGTAGAGGAAATTTGCCAGCTATCAAGAAAAACAAATGGATTGCATTACATATAAATAAAAAGAACACATTTTTTATATGTTTGTTTTGAAATTGTAGATTTGAAAAAAAATGAGTGAAAAGTTGGATAGGTTTTTTACAGATTTTATCTGCGGCCATGGAGTTACTGACATTCTACCTACAGGGCCAAGGTCTTTCACTCATCCTTAATGAAATGTGTTTATCTGCCATTTTGATCTTTGCCTTGGCATACATGTCGCCTAGTCATGAGTAAACATTTCTGAATGTGTCAGAAATGCAACAAAGGTCACAACTGTGACAGATCAGATGACCATGAAATATTAAAAAGTAGAAACATTTAGGCTTCCTTCAAAAGGTTTGTAGATCTTAACTCTTTTTAGACCTATCTTTTTCTTTGATTGTACAACAATAACTTGAACTAAAGATTTACCACACCACCATGGTTTCAAACTTTAATTCTAGCGCTAGAGAATTAACTGGATAGGACAGACTTGTGTCTGGAAAATACAGACATTTCTACACCATTACAATATGTAGTTCAGGGAGTTGACAATATATAGTAAACTTAGGAGCCAGACAAACTATTTCAGGAGCCAATAAAGGGTTTTAATATATATATATATATACACACACACACACAAACACACACAAACAAACACAAACACACACACAAACACACACACAGACAGCAGTACAACTTTAGGACACATGGCTCCTTGTTTCCTGGGACATGTAAAGCCCTTGTGTAACTGAAATACCACACACCTATTCCATCACATATATAGTTGTGAGCATACGAGTTGTTGCCAACGCTTGCGGGCTCGCATAGCGAGCCAGCGGCCCTCACAAAGCCAAAGGTGCTCCTTGTCAGGAACTGCGACCCTCGCAAACACCATACGAGACACGTTACCACCCATTATGACCTCGCAAAAATCGGCCACATCCTGCGGACATGAAAAAATGAAAACACAATAAATACACACAACACATACATAAAAGGCTTACCTATAGCAAGAGGGAGCATCCATGACCTCAAAAACTGAAGTTACACCTTAATTTAACTAAAAATAAAAGAGTTTAGACACAAAAAAATTCTCTAAGCGAGAGAAAAAATGGCCGCCGAACCAAACGAAAACGAGGCTACAGCACTCTAAACACGCAAAACAGCACAAGAAACTCGCAAAACACCACAAAACACCTACGGATATTCCGTTACAGACGCATACCACACATTACCCGCCATTTTATAACAATAACTTCTACAATGCGCAAGTACACAGCTACGCCAACGGTTTGGTCTGGCGCACGCACACTATTACCCTGCACACATTCATCACGCTTACACAGCAGCTCCACACCACTGCAGCAACATCAAAACAGATTGTCAGCTCTTCAACACAATGATTCCTGCATATATTACTTCAAAATAGGTAAAGTATATTACTTTATTAATCTATTAGTTATTTTATTATTATACACCAAATAGCATTAGCTCACTTACAATTTCATTGCCGTCATTTTTTGACGGGCAATTCGCTAGTACTAATAAAAACAGAATAAATAAAAAAAAAAGGATGTATAAAATGTTACATTTGTTTTTGATCACGATACACAGGTTTCTATTTATAGAATCATAAAAGTGTATTACAATGAATTATTTTTTACCATAATACTTATAATTTAAGTCCCATAATACTAACTCTTGATTTTTAGCACTATCAGAAACATTAAACAGATATGTGAATTATTATTATTTGTAACGCGCCAACATATTCCGTATCGCTACTGAACGAAAGCCAATAGTTCATTGCGGTTAGGAAATATTTTAACCTCAAATGGCATCTCTGCCTTAAAACCCACTGATTGCATAGTCCATGCTTATGAACTTTGTGAATAAAGTCATAATAATGAGAACAGTTCCACTTTAAACAATTTTCTTACAATGATGGCTCCTGCTACTAGAACATATGGACAGCAACTGCAGAGGAGTAGCCAACCTGTGCCAAACCGTAAAAAAAACACCTTCACCTTGTGTGAAGATTTCTAAAATGGTGCTCAAAGAATGACTGTACAAAACAGACTGGAAATCATCTATATTCAAAGTCCAGCTCTGTACACAGAAGAAACAGAACACAAACCCTTTGTTCACAAAATACAATTGTCAAGTCATCTGGATGGTAATCTTGTTTTGTGCAAATAAAAGTCAGATGCCTAGTGCTATTTTGTTGGATGCAATGAATACTCTAGTGTCATAATGATCACTCCTCTTCGACAGCTACCCTATTTTTGCTGCAAACATGTCCTGGGTCTTAAGCAGTCTGGTAAGAAAGGGAAAGAGCTCATGCATTGCTAAATAATTGAAGAGCATGTCAGTACAGCTTTTTTTCTATGACACATTTCCATTGCCTAAGTGTGAGCAGTGAACCTGCATCTGATGAATTCATTTTGGAGTACAGTCACAGTGTCTCATCTAAACACAGGATGATATCCTAATTTGCTGCAGAAACAATCCTTAACCAGTTATGTACTGAAGAGGCCAATTACAGTTTAGACAGGCGAAGTAAAGCAAGGTCACTATGTTTGTGGAGAAAGAATTGGATTATTAACCACTAAAATTAACATAATAGACCACTGCAGGGTAGCATGAGAAAAACTTCACATATTTATGAAGGGTCTAACAAAATAGCAACATTAGCAGTT
The DNA here is from genome assembly GCA_027410445.1 of Discoglossus pictus. NCBI lineage: Eukaryota > Metazoa > Chordata > Amphibia > Anura > Alytidae > Discoglossus > Discoglossus pictus. The sequence goes on along the minus strand of CM050171.1, from coordinate 45,200,448 downwards.
ATTTCAGTCATCACCATTAAATATTTTTACACAAAAAACTCAATTCAGCAGACTGCTTGTGTCATGGGGGCCTCCATCTTAGATACAGTAGCTAGTCTGTATGCAGCCTGAAGGAGGGAGTTACTGGAAATTGCTCTCCATGTCGCTCTGTTATGTGCCACATTGTAATGGCAGTCTTTCAACAGAATTTAGCAGAGATTTTGTCTGTTCTATTCAATGGGATGAACAGTATATCCAGTTACAAAACAATTTGTCTATTATCAATTAAGAATCTTAATAGGTATATTATAAAAATGGCATTTCTTTATAACCCTATACCTTTTTAAAATATGTTCGCACAATTCAGTTTTTATGTGGTTGAGGAAGCCATTATACATTGGAGGGGGGCAAAATTTGGAGAGAAAATGGTTATAATTCAGTCCTTGCTTTATAACTAAAAGTGTGATATGTCTACCTAGTGGATACTGGATTACAATGGATTTCTGGAAATAAAGCAGTTTTATAGCACCTATCCACTACTTTTTGAATATTATTATGGTACAATCAAGATATTGTGAGAATTGCCTAGTACAACTGCATCCTGTTTAGGCCTCCATACTGCAGCACATTCCTTTCACATGAGGGGGAAAAAAAGCAGAGACCTGCCCTCCCTCAAAGGCAAGGAAATCAGCCACAGCCATGAAGCAACTCTCACCCTCATGAGAGCACAATGTTTAAAATGGAACAGGAAATGCATTTGAGGGCTGACATGTGCTTCTCTCCTTTGGCTGCAATCCAGCAATCTCCTCATACATTTTCAAGCCCCATCCACAATCATCATAAAAAAATATTGTCAAAATAATATACCGAGCATTAACACACAGCAGCTCCAAATGTGAAATAAGGCCATCTGAGCTGGTGCACATGACACTCCTCACGTCTGCTTTATTACCAACCCTGGGCAGCAGCAGCAAGGAATGGGTTCATGTCAAAACCATCAGACCATGCAAAAACCCACTTGAGTCACATGCAGACAAGCTGGTAAACACCTAAAAGCACAGAAGATAGATGGCGGAGTCTCATGACAAAACCATATATCTCATATTATTTGAACTTCCCAATTTTTGGTTACACGAGCAAAATAAAGCGCAAGATAGAATATGTTTAGGATACTGACATTTTCAGGAGCCAGGCAGGAAGTGCATTCATAGTATCATTAAATACTTAGATCAGTAAATGGCAATATTGGGTACAAGGCCCTCATGTGGCCCCAGACTCTTCTCTAGAGTAGGAGAACATGGTCATGTTTACAATATGCTTGAACCACTACACCCAGTAGTTAACACCAACATCAATGTTAGGATAATGTTAGAGGGGAAAATCATTAGATCCATCCATTTTCTCTTAACACAACTAGCAAACCATTCTCTCAAAAATACCCATCTTCAGTATCTCTATTACCAATTCATCCACATGTACTTATCGCCTAGGGAATCTAAAATTATTGATACTCCAAACAAAAAGAAACCCTTAAACCTCTCAGGAGTAGTATATGTGGCCCTTCAAGTGAAATAGGTTGCCAATCCCTGAATCATGTGGTCTAACGCCAGAGATGTTTCCAACAGAACCCATTAAGTTAAATGGACTGGTGACTTTGGGATGCACCAGGTCTGATGTGATATTCCCTGGTGGTACATGGGTGTAGCTATAAACCAATACAATAAATACATGGATTGGAGGGAGCTCTACCTGCCTACCAGCCAGAAGATGATGCAGAGGTATCTTTGACCTCCAGGTCCTGCTATAGTCTAGTGTGACAGGTGCCCCCTTTGCCAGGCAGTGGTGCAGTTAAAGGGTGAGAGGTGCCCCCTGGCCAGGCAATCATGCATTTATAGGTTTAGAGGTGCCCCCTGGCCAAGGCAGTCGTGCATTTATAGGATGAGAGGTGCCCCCTGGCCAAGGCAGACGTTCAGTTAAAGGGTGAGAGGTGCCCCTTGCCAGGCAGTCGTGCAGTTATAGGGTGAGAGGTGCCCCCTTGCCAGGCAGTGGTGCAGTTATAGGGTGAGAGGCGCCCCCTTGCCAGGCAGTGGTGCAGTTATAGGGTGAGAGGCGCCCCCTTGCCAGGCAGTGGTGCAGTTATAGGGTGAGAGGCGCCCCCTTGCCAGGCAGTGGTGCAGTTATAGGGTGAGAGGCCCCCCCTTGCCAGGCAGTGGTGCAGTTATAGGGTGAGAAGCGCCTCCTTGCCAGGCAGTGGTGCAGTTATAGGGTGAGAGGCGCCCCCTTGCCAGGCAGTGGTGCAGTTATAGGGTGAGAGGCGCCCCCTTGCCAGGCAGTGGTGCAGTTATAGGGTGAGAGGTGCCCCCTTACCAGACAGACATTCAGTTATAGGGTGAGAGGTGCCCCCCTTGCCAGGCAGTGGTGCAGTTATAGGGTTAGAGGTGCCCCCTTACCAGACAGACGTTCAGTTAAAGGGTGAGAGATGCCCCCTTACCAGACAGACGTTCAGTTCTAGGCGAGAGGTGCCCCCTTGCCAGGCAGGGGCAGTGAGGTGCCCCCCTAGCCAGGCAGTGGTGCAGTTATAGGGTGAGAGGTGCCCCCTTACCAGACAGACATTCAGTTATAGGGTGAGGTGCACCCTTGCCAGGCAGTGGTGCAGTTATAGGGTGAGAGGTGCCCCCCTTGCCAGGCAGTGGTGCAGTTATAGGGTGAGAGGTGCCCCCCTTGCCAGGCAGTGGTGCTGTTATAGTGTGAGAGGTGCCCCCTTACCAGACAGACGTTCAGTTAAAGGGTGAGAGATTCCCCCTTGCCAAGCAGTGGTGCAGTTATAGGGTGAGAGGTGCCCCCTTGCCAGGCAGTGGTGCAGTTATAGGGTGAGAGGTGCCCCCTTGCCAGGCAGTGGTGCAATTATAGGGTGAGAGGTGCCCCTTGCCAGGCAGTGGTGCAGTTATAGGGTTAGAGGTGCCCCCTTGCCAGGCAGTGGTGCAGTTATAGGGTGAGAGGTGCCCCCTTGCCAGGCAGTGGTGCAGTTATAGGGTGAGAGGTGCCCCCCTACCAGACAGACGTTCAGTTATAGGGTGAGAGGTGCCCCCTTACCAGACAGACGTTCAGTTATAGGGTGAGATGCCCCCTTGCCAGGCAGACGTTCAGTTATAGGGTGAGATGCCCCCTTGCCAGGCAGACGTTCAGTTATAGGGTGAGAGGTGCCCCCTTGCCAGGCAGACGTTCAGTTATAGGGTGAGGTGCCCCCTTGCCAGACAGACGTTCAGTTATAGGGTGAGGTGCCCCCTTGCCAGGCAGACGTTCAGTTATAGGGTGAGAGGTGCCCCCTTGCCAGGCAGACGTTCAGTTATAGGGTGAGGTGCCCCCTTGCCAGGCAGTGGTGCAGTTATTGGGTGAGAGATGCCCCCTTGCCAGACAGACGTTCAGTTATTGGGTGAGAGGTGCCCCCTTGCCAGGCAGACGTTCAGTTATAGGGTGAGAGATGCCCCCTTGCCAGGCAGTCGTGCCAATCCTCCAGTGCCCAGGAGATCTATGCTTTGAAGGCTTGATCCAGTGAATGGTGAGCCCTCACAGGCTGGCAGGGCGGCGGATCACACGTCTCCTTCTTGCTTTTGTCACCGGACAATGATATGTGAGATCTGGGTCATGATAAGAGGTCGCTTACATAAGAAGCGGGAGGGGGCCGCTAGAAGCCTCCTGGAGGTGGGATCCTCCCCGCACACATTGCCGGGGCTTCCCTGGGAGTCGCAGTGCTGAGTCTTGCCGAACAAGGATGGCGGATCTCGGGGTGGAGGAGGCGGAGTTGGTGCTAGGGAGGGTGCTTTGCACAGGCGCTTCCAGCCCAGCAGACACCCACATCAGAGGGGAGAGAATCACTGAGCTCAGGCGGAGGGGGCGGTGATCTGTGCGCTGTAACTAATCTGCCGTCACAGGTGCTGATGGAGTCACTTCCAGGCGGGTCATATTACTGATTACTCATTTGGCTGGGAAGGGAGGAGGAGGAAGGTCACAGTATTCTATCTGGCAGACAAAGCCGCTGTCTTATCAGAGCCTGTATCCCCATCAAACTCTGTGTCCCTCTGTCTCACTCCCTTGCTCACTTAAGGTGGATTAGCAGAGTTACTGTTCAGGAGAACAAAATGGATCATGGTACAATCATTCCCATTAGAAAAACATGTTGAATCTCATATGTCCTCTGATTTATGTGCCAGAATGATTACTGCAAATCTCATCTACTATGTAATCTTCTATGCCCGTGTTTTGGTGCAAGTGGGTCCTTCCAATATCATACATTATTATTTTATATTATCACTTTGTTTGTGAGTGCATGAAGGTGACATTTATGTCTAAGACATTTGGCGACACACTGCTTATATACATAAACACACATAGACCTATGGTTTGAGACATAGCAAGGAGAAATGAGGAGCAGTAAGTGGGTGGGAGAGCAAGTCACTGCATGATGCCAATATCAGATTCCACATTCTTTGGATAGTAGTAAAGCCCTATGCAGTGAATATATCTTTATTATATATCACTGCATGAAATCATTTTAATAGACAAATATTAATATGTTTATTCATATAGTGAATACTACAAAAAAAGTTTACAGAATCAGTCTAGCAACCAGTGTAATGAGTTCCAGCAACATCTATGTTGTTGTTTAGTACTTCAGTCGAATCCGACTCTCTGCCCATATGGATACATCTGTGTTTCTGGTTGTGACGATCCATATGATTTTCTTGGTAAAGATACTGGAGTGGGTTGCCAGTTTCTTCTCCAGTGGACTGCGATTTGCCTTACTTCTCTGCTATGACCTGCCCATCTTGGGTGACCTTACATGATATAGCTCACAGCTTCACTGATGTACACAAGCCCCTTCACCATGACAAGGTAGAGATCCAGAAGGGGTCAATTTCTATAAATTACATTTTACTTGTATTCTGTGTAGCATGGCTACACATATAACTTTGCACACATATTATAGGGCTAAGTTTGCTGGATTAATACATTTCTGTACTCTATTGGCAAAAAGCAGACTGTGTATGCAGCACATCTCATAAAACATTTAATTTTTATTAATATCTAAAAATCCTTTCAATGATTATGTTGACACCTCCAGGAGTGTCTAAATAGGCATCTGACCCCCCCCCCCCCCCCACACCACCACCACAGCATGCAGGATCTGGGGAGCAATATTAACCCACTATTTACTTGTTGTTGCTTGCTCAGCCAGTCTCCTTGCAACTTCCCTTCACATGTCAGTGATACACTACATTTCCCAGCTGCTTTGCTACATATCCCATGCTGCTTTGCACCTCAGACAGGAAACCAGAGTTATGTCAAGAGTTTCAGCTAACCTAATTGGCCAAAACAAATCATTAAAAAAAAATGCATACCATGCTGCCTGTGATTGGTCAAAATGAATATGACTGCTTTGCTAATATTAGAAGAGATTGGCTGGGGGTATCAACTTTGAAAGCCAACAGTTTGCAAATACAAGAAATTCAGCTGACTTCCAAGTGAGTGTTTAAATGTATATTTTGGTATTTTTTCATGCAAACATATTTTTCACACACTACATATTCTCCTCCATTAGATGCATTCATAATCCAGCAAATTTAGATATCCCTTTAAATCCTGGTGTCCAATGCAGCTCTCACTTCCTCATTTTAAGACATACCCATAAATATACAGTAGTAGGGATCCCCATAACTTTCTGGGGACCCGTTCCTGAGCTGCACTCACACATTTATATTCTCTTTAAAACATTATATCGACAACGCCACTCAATATAAGTTATGCTTCTCTACTTAAACATATAGTAGATTTACATTATGATTTCCAAATGTAATCTTTTTAATAAAACATTTGGCTTCAGTTAGTTCATATAGAACTAAGCAACAACTGTGCTAATCCACCTTAAGTGGTAAACCACAGTGAGCGGTTGTGAGATAGACAGAGGAGGGTGTGTATCTGAGTCCTGGTGACTGCACTAGGTCTGTTACCACAGCAGACCTGATGAGTCCACTGACAGCTCAAGTTCATGGGTCAGACAGCTTTTCACTTTTTATGGACTAAACTCTTGGGGCATATGAGCAACAGTATTCATTATTTTGTATTCTGCAAGAAAATGCTCAATGATTCAAAAATAAGAATGTCTTGAGTGTAATGTTTTCATTAGCTATTCTTCTTATATTCAATAAAAGCATAAACAATATATTTTCCAATAATGTTTATGTACACACTTCCTATTTAAAAACAGAGACCTACATTTACAGAAATTATCAAAATGTATTTGCCTTTCCAAATGCTTATTTTCAAAAACTATTTCAGATATGCAACCCTACATGATCTCCAGAAGCAATGGGGAACCCCCAGGGCCACACAAAGTAAAAGCAGGTCTTTCTGGTGCTGCTTATAAGATTTTTGAGGCCGACTTTCAGACACCTACCACCCAATACAGAAACATGGAAATTATCAGTAGGACCTTTCAACATTTTCCTGATCTATCCTATATTGGCGCTTCCGATATTTTGCGGCGCAGCCAATATGTGCGAGAAGTTCTATGCTTGTAATGTTAGCCTAACCCTTTAACTTTCCCTCACCCTAACCATTTACCTAAGTCTTGACTATGATATGGCACCGGAATATCGGCAGCGCCATCTAGCAGATGCTCCCCGCCACTGCTGCTGCTTTGTGGTGCGCTTAAACAAGAGGATAGGACCCAGATTTTGATTATTTCTGTAAAAATCGGCACTTTGGAGTTGGGCGATGATGGACAGTCCTAAATCTTTTCAAATTCTAAACTAAGTCCGAGAGACTCCATTTGCCTTCTGGGCACCTAGGAGTATGTCTTGATCTGCTACTTCATTTGAACTTGGTAAGAACCTAGTTCAAAACGATCCAGCAGAATCGTGCGGTCCTTGTACACCTCTGATAGCAGAAGATGGACCATACACAGGAACCACATGCAGGAGATTGCTTCCACAGACCAGGATATCAGGAACACCATATAATCCCTTAGAATTAGGATTACACTTACCCCTTGTTTATTAAAGACACCACTCTCATACCTTTATTGTCAGATGTTCACTTTTCTGGCACACAGGCTGGCCAATCACAGTAAGCCCCATCCTTAGGTACATAGAAGATGTATTAATTAACATAATAGGCTCCCCCTGCTGACTGTGAAACTCTTTACATCTGATGACCTTATCCTGGTGATTGTATTACCTAACACCATTTGCTGTAAACACTCAGACTTTATCTGCTCAAGACCCCCTGTGTTTGTTTTATTTAGGTGGGGCTGAGTGAGTTATCACCAGATAACAATACTGTAACAATCACAATACATACAACTTATATGTCATTTTAACCAAAAGTAATACAAAATACATAACTATAACAATTTAAACAGTGTAACTTCTTGAGAGCCCAGGCCATAGTGTAAAATAGTCCAGTCAGGCCCTGGGCATGACAGAATATATGAAAATCTGTCTCATTAAAGCACCATGAACAGAATAATTCCTTTGTTGAATGTGAAAGAGGATATGTGAATATTTTATGGTGTGTTCTCTTAAAATGATTTAAATGAACAATTGCCCCAAGTGGCAGAGCCATTGGGTATTAATATTGATGTATGAGTTGTATTTGCCCGTCATTGAGACCTGCATACTACAGTATGCTTTGTGCAGACATTTCCCATTAGCATCCTGACCGTTTAAACTATTTTACTGAACATTTTTCATGCACCGCTTTGTAAAACATGCTCATAAAATGATTCAGATTTCAAGTTAAAAATAATATAAAGTAATAAATAAGAGTTGCCTAAATCTGGCTACAAGCCTTTGTCAGACTTCCACACTAATGGCATTCTCATCCAACTGTGTTTTCCATGCGGAGCCAGAAACCATTAATTATACGCTAGTGACCCAAATAGGCAATGTTTATGTAGATTTTGACACACCCCAGTATAGCAATTAAAAAAAAAGTTCAAGCAAATTATATTACAAACACAAGGGTGTAAACATCTTCTGATGTCAGAGTGGGCCCTGGAAACAAAGGGAAAATACAAGTTGGAACAACCTCATTTATTCTTAACAGCATTAATCTACACTGGCTGCTGTCCCCAGAATTTCTCGTTCTCTCATGCGTCTATTAGTACTAATTAGAAATATCTCACTTAAGCATTTCATTTAGAAAAACAGACTTCATTTATTCTTCTTATTTGATGTTTAATTATAAATCAAAGAGTGCGCTAGGCATTATCAACATGTTAAGGAGAAAATGAATTAACCTGTAGCAATGTCAATTAAATGGTACGATTACATACGAATCGCACTAACGATTTAAATGGAAATTGTCTGGTTCATTTGTGCTTGTTTGTATTCAGGAAGACAACATACTCCATAACGTGACCATACTGCCCCTCAACAATATTTTATTACTTCACATAAAATTGCATAGGAGATGTGTAGAAGAAAATACGGATCTATCCCGTTGTGTAAACGCAGCACTGACAGCTGTGGTGCCATCCAGCAGCCGCTAGATGGTGCAGTGCGGTTTGAGGGAATGCAAAAATGATTCCCCCATCCGACGTGGCGCAACTAGACAAAGCTGAATCGTCAGAAGAGGCAATCGGTATGGTCGGCGCGGGCATTCGGCCCCTCAACGGCGCCTCTCATAGCTCAAGGCCTCTTCTGTCGGCACGCTTAAATACATACATTGTGCAGTACGGTAAGAAAATCGGCAGTGCCATCTAGCGGTTGGTGGCGGCACTGCAGCTGTCAATGTTTTGCGTTACAGGGAAGAGGGAAAGGACCGAAAATACATGTGTCTAAGGTCATATACCACTATGGGCAAATTGACTTCCAGCAACTACTATCAAGTGGAAGGATATGCCGACACTTCCTGATGAAAATATTTATAGAATGCAAACAAAGGTAACCTTTTTGGCAAACACTGTATACAGTTAAAATAAACAAACCCAAAATTATGTTGTTTTTATTTTTATATTAGACTATCTTCACTAAGGTGGAAGCTTTCTCCCTATTGGATAACCCCAAATTATTTTATGTAGGCTCTTTGCAAATTCAGAGACCTCCAAAGAACAGTATTAGAGAATATAGCCTGGAAAGTGACACCAACAACCTAAATGACATCATACTCCAGCCCATGAGTCCTAGGTTTCTTTGTGTGTAATAAACATACTATTTAGACATGCAGATTTGCCTTCTACATTTTGTGTTTTTCAAATTAAGACATATCTGCCTCCTATCCATGACTAATATTCAAACCTAGTTAAAGTACAAATCTTTGGAAAAACAAACGTCATCTAAGCTCAATATGAATATTGTCATATGAAACTCAGAAATTTCATTCAAAAACAATAGGTCTAGGTCTTAAGGTATGATACATATTCAGGCACCATTTTTCTTATTCTTCATATCTAAAGACTGTTATATAGCAGTGAGATGCTTAATACTATAAAAGCTGTTAATAGCCCATAGTATTGGATTCCAATATATTTATAGAATGAAGTAAATTTGACATTTTATTATGTAATGCTTATACATGCAATATATAATGAATCCACATTTTTGTTTTTATCTCCTATATAAAGAATAAAACGGCTGGGAAATGTATAACACCTTCAGTAAGACAGAGCTGCCTTTGTTCCCTGGCACTATCAGTCTCCTACAGATTCCAAGTGCTCAGTGAGCTGCACTTAGCTAACAGTCTGACCTTCAATTACCATCTTGGCTCTGAGCCTTTGGATGCATGTTGTGCAAGCAATGCTGCGTCCCCTTTTCTACAGCAGATCATTTATATCGTTTTAGTGTACAATAAAAATGGATTCTCATATGACTTGTAAGTATACTGAGATATCAACAAAGTCTTCTGTATGAAAATATGCTGCAATTAAAGTCTCAGGAATGCACGTATTTACAGTCATTTAATAACTTCTTTGAACTGCTGCTTCACTAATTGTGCTGACAGTGAACCAAGGTTAAAGTTCAAATGACTGCTTGTGATAATAGGTCAGCTAGTTTATCATTCCACCATCACATTGCAAGGGAATTATTGAGGATACAGAAAGTCATATTACTTCATTCCCCATTTTAATTAACAAATTGAGCTTTTTAAAAACTGCAGAAATACTTTATTCCTAACCTAATACTAAGAATGTATAAATTGCAAATAGTATTTCAGCTGGACAAACAAGGACACCCTTTCCTGTTTATATACATACAATAGACAGAAAGTGCTCATTATGGTTTAGTTTCTTTTTACTATTATGTTATATGCAACCTATAAAGGGTCATAATGAAGCTAAAAAAAAAGTCAACCTTGTTTGACTGAAGTAAACTTTCTAGATTACGTCTTCCTGTCCTATATTTTTTTAACTCTGGCTATGAGGGATACATTATATTTAGGAGTATAGGTTAAATAATCTCTTTAGTTCTTTTAATAATGATGCCATTACACTACTTAAATTATCCTGTATTAACAAACAGCCATGTAAACTATGAAATATATATATATATATATATATATATATATACACACAATTTCATAGTCTTGGAAGGAATATTTTTTTTCTCCAAGCCTTAAACTATTTCATGATTAATTATAGTTCTTCTTTGTTGAATTACAATGGGGGATTATTTTCACCATGGTTAATCACAGGCTGTAGGTTTGGCTAAGTAGTGGTGACTAATGTGTAGAGAGAAAAATTAAAAAGTAATTCTATGTGCTAAAAAATATTGTACATTAAAGGGATATGAAAGTTTAATGGATGAATACATTTCTGCACTTTAATCGGCAAAAATAAGCTTATTTGTATGCAGCACATCTCATAAAACATTTTATTTTTATTAATATCTAGAAATCCCTCTAATGATTATGTTGACACCTCCAGGGTATATACAGTCATCTGCCACCACCACCAATCCACATGCAACATAAGTGGAGCAATATTAACCCACTATTTACTTGCTGTTGCTTGCTCAGCCAATCTCCTTGCAGCTTCCTGTCATAGTTACATAGTTACATAGGCCCTCATTCAATTGCGATTTGGCCAATTGAATAGGGCTCTAAATAAGCACATAACATATATTTTTTAAATAAGTTTTTCGTTAGTAAGCATCTATCCAAAAGCAAGGTTCTCATTAACTAAAAACCTCGTTAAAAAATATAAGTTATGTGCTTATTTAGAGCTCTATTCAATTGTCCAAATCGCAATTGAATGAGGGCCATAGTAATTAAGGTTGAAAAAAGACTTTCAGTCAATCAAGTTCAACCTTTTAAGATCTCCTCTGATCTGCAATATGCGGAATAATTATCAATAATTTATTTATTTATTTTCAATTTTATTTTTAATTAATTAATCCAGAGGAAGGCAAACTGAGACGATTGTCTAAGTCTTGCTTGAGTTTTTTTTTTTTTTCAAAGGAAAAAAAAAAAATTCCTTCCTGATCCCAGATACTGGCGATCGGATTTCTCCCTGGATAATAATAATAATTATCCATGATAACCCCAAATTCCCTTTTTAATTATAAATAAATCCATTCCCCTTTTAAAGTTATCTATTAAATCCGCTGTCACCACCTCCTCTGGTAGAGAATTCTACAGATTACCCACCCTTACTGTGAAAATCCCTTTTCTTTCTTTAAGGTGGAATCTTTTTACTTCTAACCTCAAGGGATGTCCTCTTGTCAGTTGAAAACCTCTTGGCACAAAAAGCTCCCTTGACAAATCTTTATACTGACCCTGGATGTATTTAGATAAAGGTAATCATATCTCCTTTTAGACGCCTTTTTTATAGAGAAAATAAGTTTAATTTAATTAGTCTTTCTTCATAACTTATCCCCTCCATTCCCCTTATTAGTTTTGTTGCCCTCCTCTGTACCTTTTCCAGCTCTAAAATGTCCTTTTTATGAAGTGGTGCCCAAAATTGTACTCCATATTCCAAATACATTTATTCGTATTAAATATCATCTGCCATTTAGATGCCCATTCCTCAATTTTATGCAAATCCCTTTGGAGGGAAAGCACATCATTATCTGATTTAATTACCCTGCACAACTTTGTGTCATCAGCGAAAATGGAGACACTACACTCCAATCCTACCTCTAAGTCATTAATAAATATGTTAAAAAGGAGAGGACCTAATACTGAACCCTGAGGAACCCCACTTACCACATTAGTCCAATCGGAGTATGTTCCATTTACAACAACCCTTTGCTTCCTGTCTTTTAGCCAGTCAGCAGCAATACATAAAACATATCAATGATACACTACATACCACAGGCTGCTTTTCAACACAAAACAGGAACCCAGAGTTAATTCAAAAGTTTCAGCTAACCTGATTGGCCACAACAATTCATTTTAAATTTGATGCCAATTTAGCCTGGGTTTGGAGGGTGTTCAACTGTCAGAAATTACAAGATATATTGGCTATTTCAATTTAAGTGTTTAAATGTTAATTTCAGGATTTTTGCATGCAAATTTTTTTTTGCATACACTACTAATTCTCTATCAGATGCATTCATAATACAGCAAAATTAAATATCCCTTAATTCTCAGGTCAAAAATATGAAAGCAGAATTTTTCTTTTATAAAAAACATTTACTTAGTAAGGTTAGTGTGCAACTTAAAAAGGTCTCGTTTTGAGAACATTGGTACCACCGTTTCCTACAAAATAGTGTCCCTTCAGCAGTTCAAGTTCATATGACCCTTTGTTTCTCTTGTAGATCAGTAAGAAATGCTTTTGATCATGTGGAGCTAGTTAGGCATAGCTGAGCAAAAGACTGCAAACAGCCACGGATTAACGGGGAAACCCTTCCCACTATATACACAAGTTTTTCATAGATTGCAGGAAACATTCTTAGTATCACTGAAGGCAAATATCCAAAAGAAACAAGGCAAAGTATGCAAACCGATCTTCTTTCTTTCTTCCCCTTCTCAAAGACAAGGTCCATCCAATATTTTGCAACATGTTAAATTTGCTTTTGCCATGTACTTAACCCCTGTACAATAATACAGAATATGTTGGAGCATTACAAGGATGATATTCCCAATTCACACTATCTGTGGCTCCACTTGTGCTAGCCTTGATTAGCACAAAAAACACTGGGTAATAAACTACATACAGAAATGGAAGCCTGTGTGTCAAGCAGTTCTACTCTACCAAACTATAAAAGGTTTGGTATGTGGGATACTTCTAAACCAAAAAAAGAGAGACACATTCTTCTTTACTTAAGTTCAGTGTTCTTGAGACCACCCATTATTTAATATTATAGTAATTAATGTGTCTATAAATTGACATAACCTGTTTCGCCATAGCCAGTCCAACTCAGCTGTTAAACAATTTAAGATCTCCGCTAGAGCAGAAAGGGTTATTAGGTCACCTTCTAACCTTTTGGGTCTGAAACGGCTTTATAAGGATAATTATTATTCTGCTTTAAAAGTTGTTTAGCATGATATTCATGGTAAATAAAGCGAGGATTTATTTTGGTTAGCATACATGCTAGTTTTGGAATTCTGTTTCAAACGTAACAGAAATATCAGGGTAAATTATTCTTTACTACTTTATCAGTCTACCATAAAAAAAGTTTTTTTTTTACATAAAACTCCCAAATACATATATAAAATCATACAAAACAAGCATACATACTGATTTTCCATCAATTTAATTAATTTATAGTTTGTTTATTTCTTCTTGATCTGTCTTGTAAAAAAGAAAAAATTACTGTAATAATTAAAAAATTATTATTCCAATATAATGCAATTGTGTGAATTCTTCCAGAAGTGAGAGAACAAGTCATTCAAACCTAAAGCCATTATATTACAACAGGTTCATACATGAAGCCTGTTTATGTAATTTGTGTGAGTGATCCTGCCTTAAATACTCATTTATACCCATTACAATGTAAACCAACCCTACAATTTGCAGCTACACTGTCTGACACCTATCTAATAATAGCAAAAAGAAAACTGCTTCCCTTGCAATTTGTAATAACGTTCCATGGACTATTATGATAAAATTTTCCAAATCTAGACAGAAGTAGTGCTTTATATTTTAATCCCTATAACAAGTTTTCAACAGACTATTATTACTCAAACAGCAGATTTCTAGAATTATAGATTTGGCATGTTATAAAAATGCAATGAAGGGAAGAAAAAAAATAGTAAAAATTATGTAATTTACGTTTTTCTCCAATAGAATTAGTTAATGCATGCAAGTGCAGAGCCTGAATATTGTTGGTTTATCTGAGACATGAAGATAGAAAGGGCCTATAAATAGATTTTATTTATATACTTAAAGTAGTTGTGGGGATCTCAAGAACCAGATGTAGCTCTGTGCCTGGTTCCATGTGGACCTTAGACTTGGGCCAAAACATGCTATGCGCCAAATCTAGTTATGTGCAATCATCACAGACTGTGTGTGGCTTTATGAACAGGAAGTGACATCACAAAGTTCTACGGTAAATCAGCATTCACAAGTGTTGACTGACCATATATGTTTTCTGTATATAGCCACTGGTAACATGGACATGTGTTTATTTTAGGAGAACTCTGGATTAATTTAGCTGGAAAGTCAATCACTTTTTTTCTGTGGAACCCCAACAATTTGTACCATAGTTCAGAGGTCTATTATAAAATGTAATTAATTAATAAATACATCTTCCATTCCCTGCCCTAAAGGAATGGAAAACATTGGTCAAGATAAATAAGAGTAGAATGTGTAATAAGAGGAAATATTACAAGAATTATAAGCAAAAAGGTTTAAGAGTAGTTTGAGTTAAATTAGTTTTCAAAAAGGCCTATTTCTTCAATGCAGTCATTGTAAACTACAAATCCCAAGTAATTCTCTTCCAAGGCATTGAAAAGACAACTTTGTTTACAGTTTTTAGAATCGGTGTCTTGTAAGGATCAGCCAAAATTTCCCTTTGCCTACAAAGGCTATGGCTTTGCATCATATTATTTTATTGCTGTTTTGTGGCAAATTGCCATTAAGCAACACATTTTTTCATGGAGAGAACTTGTTATATAGTTAACTAGAACATATCACCCTTTTTAAGACTTGGCAGTAAGACATATGGTGAAATATTAATACAAAATGAGGACAGAGAGAACCAAACAAGCTCTGTATATTTAATTGGTCACTTACTAGCGAGAAAAACATTGGGATTATTTACACACATCAGGTTTAAAGTAACGCTGTAGTAACAGTTTATATCACCATTTTAAAAAGGGTATGCTTTAAACATTTACATTTTTTAAAGGAACATGGAACAAAGTGCTTTCTTCAAGCATATTTTAAACCATACAAAAGTGATTTTTTTTGCATGAAAAACATTATGTAAAATCGGATCTATCCCGTTGTGTGTGCACAAGAAATCGCCAGCATTGACAGCTGCATTGCCAGCAAGTAACCGCTAGATGGCGCCGTCAGGTTTCATGGAAGACCTATAATTACTCCCCCCCTCCAACGAGTCGCAACTCGGAGCTGAATCAACAGTGAGGCCAGCGTTAGGTTTGGCACGGGCCCTCGGCCCTCGAGGGCGCTTCTCATAGCTCAAGGCCTCTTATGTTGGGGTGCCTTATATGCAATGTACAGCAGTATTCCGAAAAACGTCAGTGCCATCTAGTGGTTGGCAGGGGCACTGCTGCTGCCAATCCTTTGCGAAGGGCTAAGAGGGAAAGGACCGTAAAATCTGTTAAAACTTCATTGAAACGAACAGGCAACACATAGAGCATACTTTAGTCTGTCAGTCAATGAGATTTAGAGAGAGCAGTTAAACTTCTGAACAAGTTTTTGGGCTTGAAGACCTTTATTTGAAAAAACAATATTAAAAATATTTCCATGACCCCTTAAGAATACTTAAAGGTAAAGAGGAACAGCAAATATTCCAAACATGGTATAAAATGAAAACCACGTGTAATACCGATTTTTTCAGTTGAATATTATGAAAACAGCAATTGCCTTTCTGAACTTCCCATTGGCTTTTTTTTTTTATTTTTGAGTCCGCCTCAATAAGCCGAAAAAGAATCAGAGTACACCCAGAACCCAGGAATAAATTATCAACAATTGAACAGGCTAAGGTTGTTCAAACAATGATCTATTTGAGTGTTTCTTTTGCATGGAAAACTTATTTTAGAATACATCAAATTTGCTCTTAAATGTATGCTAGAAAATGTTAAACTACAGTGGCCCTTTAAGGCAATTTGCAGATATTTATGTTTATTATTAACAAACTGATTGTTTGAAATCATCAAAGTCCATTTCATGAACTCACATCACCTCTGACCGCCCCATGCAGCTCTTTTTGTTGTTTCAGAATTTCAAACAAACTGATCAGAGATGGCCCGGGGTCATACCCCAAGAATTCAAATTTCTAAAAGGGGATAAAAAAAAAAAAAGGGAAAAATATGCACTATCAAGTATTGTTAGAGCTATTCTGTACAATATAAAAACAAACTTTTAAAGATATACTCACTATGTGCACAATGCTCCATGCAGACATAGAGCTTCAGGCTCCTAGCTGTCTATTCGAGAGACAACAACAGGAGGAACTAGAGAAAGTGGAACATGGTCAGGTCTTTGTTCTTAAATGTGGGGCTTCTCTTTAAAAGAAGAACCGTTGGGAGGCTATGAGGGATTAGGGGGATTTAGTACGCTGACCTTTCAGGGGCAATAAATAAAAAAAAATATCTTAGGGGTCGCATCTGTATGGCTATTAATTTTACACTTTCACCATCTGAAATACCACATTGGAAACAAAAAACGATTGCGTTCACCAAAAAGTTACATGCTTGAATCAAAGCTACACTTCAATGGGATCTCAGAACAAGATGCTTAATTTACTAGTAGAGTCATTTAATGTATGCTCACATATTTTGTACCAGTATCATCACAAGGATATTGAACCATCAGTAGGATGTACAAAAAGGAGTCCTCTCAAAGACTGGATGACCATGCCTGCCTTTTAAGGGTGGACTTTATGAAAATTGCATACTGCATGGCTTTCCAAAGATTGGTATGAACAGTCAATTCCAATCCAGCAGTAGGGAGAGGTATAACCATCACTCTCAGGAGAGCTACATATATATTCAAAGTGGCAATTTTCAGTATCATTATTAGTCCATTCAAAATCTTGAAAGAATAGCAACACTAATAATCTTCAATAACCAAAACTATAAATGGTCTATTTCGGTGGTTGGCCATATACAGCCCCAGACACTTCCCATGCAGACCTCAGTCTAGTCACTGGAGTGTGAGGGACTGAGTATTGACGAAGAGGGGCATGCCATTTCATCTCTCTAAAACTAGCAACTTCTGTTACCGATTATTCCACCTCTACCTCTTTCCTGCAGTGGTTATTGGTTTTAAATTAAAAGGTTTAAAAGAACCAGAGGTCGATCAAAATAATGGATGTTAAAACAAAAAGTACATGCATAAGAACACTTAATTTATAATGTTTAAGCTTTGTAATGTTAGTATTAAACATTAACAGCCTTATTAAATTGCAATTCTGTAAATTTCAAAGGGCTCTATTTAAGCACAAAGCATATTTTTTTAACAGAAGTTTTTAGTTAGTGAATACCTTGATTTTGGATAGAAGTTCACTAACTAAACACTTCTGTAAAAAAACATATGCTATGTGCTTAAATAGAGCCCTTTTAAATTTACAGATTTGCAATTCAATAAGGTTGTAAAGCTCCTACATTTATAGGTTTCTGGCAGACGTGCTGTGCTGCTTAGTTCTGCCCCTTTTACATATTAGGGCCGGACAAACCATTATTTTTATAGTATAGCGGTCCTTTAACGCATTAAGACTCTTATGGGTCACATATGTGGCCCTTCAAGCTATTTAAGTCGTTCATCATTGGTCTACATAATTGTTTGCTCTAGAAGGGTAAGAAGGTTTCCATGTTTTTCTGGATTAGTCGTTATCCTTCCTCTACTGCTCATTTACTTTAAATTCTTGATATATATTGTCGGCCATAACAGCAGAGAAGGCATTTAATCCAGTTGTGAATTTAATTTCCTTTCCTTTTACTCTTCATCTGACCATATATTGGATTACAGTTTATTTGAGGTTTACACAGTTGAGATATTCACCAGAGCCTAAGATGAGCTGGTTGCCTAGCAACTGGGTGAGGTCACGAAAGCTTATAAAAATGGGTTAATTAAGGACAGACCTGACTTTTACACATTGACTAGCTGTAATATTACATAAAAAGTAATATAGCTCAGTTTATAAAGTACAACATTGTGTCATCTATATGTTTACATCCAAAAACATAACATACAGGGAGATTTTCTTAATATGTTTTAAAATCCATAGCACTACCATTTAATGCACATAGAGATAACCCACATACGCAGAGTTAATGGGGGCTTTGTAACCTTTACTGTATCTGAAAGGCCGTTAACCCAAAGCTAACCCTGCATTACCCTTTTATTATGTTTTAAGGTAAGGATTATACAAATGAGACATTATAATAGCATTCCCCTTCTGGATCACTACCTTGTCATGGTGAAGGGGCTTGTGTACTTCAATGAAGCTGTGAGCTATATCATGTAGGGCCGCCCAAAATGGACAGGTCATAGCAGAGATCAGATAAATCGCGATCCACTGGAGAAAGAAACTGGCAACCCTCTCGAGTATACTTTGCCATGAAAAACATATGGATAAGCACAACAAGAAGCACAGATAGACATGCCCCCTGATGTGCTGCATCTACATGGTCAGAGAGAGTCAGGCATGACTGAAGGACTGAACAACAACAAACATAGCATCTGGGAGCAATCAAATTCCATTTGTATTGTCCAAGTCATATTAAAAATGAATCTTTACAAATGACCCATAGCAGTTATTCCTAATGTAGATTCTAATTCACCTTCAAAAATCCTACACACCTCTTTATAACCATAATTTATTATGTTTGCAAAATAGCATTTAAAATATTGAACATGGTGGGAATGTGACATTTATAAATGGCAGTGCTTCATTAGAACTATAAGAAGGCTCCTTAGTTTACAAGCACATAACATAAGTAGCAGGCAGAATCAGCTGAGAAAGGAAAATGCAGCCATAAACAATAACTTCATATGAAAAGTAAATAAGATAAAGGCTGTGTTTACTTTCTTTAAAAAAAAACACTGTGGCAATTATGTTTAGTTATTTAAAAGACCATGCAGAAATAAATGACCACAGTGGTCCTTTATGAGGAAAAACAATGCTATCATTGAATTACTCACTGGACATCTTAGTCCAACATGTAAAAGCTTCCAGTTTAGAAATGTGTTTCACAACTGCACAATGTACAGCCAATTTGAGTTTTGTGGGGCCGGAGTTACGTGCTGTGACATCACCTCTCGTTGAGAATAAACCATTACTTCGGTTTATTGGAAAGGAGCTCAGCTCTTCCCAGCACAGAGACAGCATCATCATATTATACATATTTTAGCCAAGTCTGGCAAGTCTGGCATTCATACAAAAAAAAAGTAGATTTACTGTTTATTTCCTTCCTAGCTACCCTTGTTTCAGCAAGCCCCCTCCCCAAGATGCATACCAATCCCCTGCAGCAGTATTCATCACCAAATGATTCATAACCCTCCTCTCTATATGGATTCGCCAACTTCATGTCTTTCTTGTGGCAGAGCTATGACTGCATAGGGGCGCATAGCAGTGTAGGGGGGCCTCTGCTACCTGGGGGTCCTCTTAATTTATTAGTGGGGAGGAGAAGGTATTGATTGATATACATGATCAGACTACGTACATCCATTTTTGTGTTCTTTTCATTATTCTCTACAATCACCCACCATATAGAAAGGAGTTACAAGGAGGAATCAGAGTCCTTCGTCTACTAGCTCCGTGTGATCTTTTCATCCTCTTGAACCAATGCATTTGTGTGCTTATACTATATGAGAAAGAATTAGTAAATGTACAGAATGATGAGTTTACCTTCCACTGTACACCAACATAAATTGTAATTGAATTGACCACTAGTACTTCAATTTCCCTATTGGAAATGTCACTGCATAGAAAGTGCCACTTTAGGATGGATGGATATACATAATATGTACATCATACAATATAGTTTGACAACATATACTTTGTTCTCTTTAGTTTTTACTGTACTCACGTTAGTTGTTTAACCTTAGAGCTATAAACATTAGTGACATAATAATAGATTTGATTCCTTGCAATTGCTCTTAGGCTTTTCCACTTGGGACTGGCTAATTACCTTCTATTTTCACTGGGAACACCTTCCAGATGAGAACATTTGAATATGATATTAGACGTGATATGAACAGAGTACATTGTAACTGCAGATATGTTCTGAACTGTGACAAATGGTAGGCAAACGTATAACACTATTCTTTGTCCTCCAAGAACCAGCAGGTAAGGTCTCAGGGACTGGTCATAGGACCCATTGATAACATCTAATTTAAAGTATCTGTTTTCAAGGGGCTTCATTAGTATTTTACTAACATAAGACAGTACAATTTTATAATAAAATATGCAATGTGTGCCATTACTAGAACAAAGGAAACAGATTGCATTTTCAGTAGAATAAACTAAAATTTGCCATAGTGATGACAAGTGTTAATCAGAAAGCTAAAAAACACATGTACAAGATTACTCTGACGTTTTTTTTCTTATAACTACTGTGTGATGTACAACTGCCAACATTTAAAGATCCCTGAATGAAATCCCTTTCATAATCACCAAGAGCCGTGAAGAAATTACAAAACAATACCATTACAATGTTTATATTAGCAAAAAAATGGTTTTACTCACTTTGTGGTTTATACAACACAATGTTGCACTCATTTCCTGATAACAATCACATCACATTTCAGATTCAAAGCACACAGTCATCCACACATGTATTAATAGCAATATTTTTTGCTGGCTCCTAAATTTGTCAAACCCAGGTACAATAACCAAGGAATTAACAGCCAGAATGAAATTTTTAGAATTTGTGACTCCTTAACTCGTGGAATTTGCCAAGCCTTATAATGATATGTAGATCATGGTTTGATAAATCCAGAATCCAGGTTCATAATACCTTTGGTAATTTCACATATATCTCCTAAATAACTAGCTCCTAAAATTGGTATTAGTGTAAACGTTAGCAGCTAAACATGTTTTTCTCTTGCTCTGCATGCCTTCTTTAACCTATATTGAAAGTCTTTTGGATGTACAGTCTGTGCAGGTAAGGCATCCCAGTCTGTCTGAGGTAATCCCATAGGTCTCAAGATCTTATTTTGGAAGGGGCCAGCTAATAGAACAGTAGAAGGTAAAAACATACATTTTATGTAAAACTATAAAACAATGACATTTCTTCTAGCGTACAAATTATGTATATGGTGCCGACAAGTACCCGGAGTTTCTAGATTTTTGTATGGCTTCTGAAGCAATAGGACACAGCATTATATCCTGGTAGCCGTACATTTTCTGGACATATTTATATCACAGATGCTATCAGAGCAGGTTTTTGGTCTTTCTTCTTCTTCTACTCCAACCAAAGCCTACAACATCATGTGATCCTACCGATTTAGATGCCAGAGGGAACATGGCAGCAATCATGTAACTCAAGAGTTAAAGATTGACATTTACCCCTTTCATTAGCCAGATTACCTAAACCCAGCAACAAAGAGGTTAAGCAAATTTGTATTACAGTGTGAGAAAACAGTGTATTGGTTGCCTGGAAGACTGAACTCTGCTGGATACCCACTTTTTGTCAGAATGTAAGATGTGTTTTTCGTGCCATCTTGTTTGCACTTAGCTACAGAATAGAGAGGAGAGGTTTCTGAGAGCCGTTGTCATAGTAACGCTCTTGCACTTGTTTTTCAGACCGTTTAGACATTTTCCCTTTTTTCCTAAGCTTTT
The DNA here is from genome assembly GCA_027410445.1 of Discoglossus pictus. NCBI lineage: Eukaryota > Metazoa > Chordata > Amphibia > Anura > Alytidae > Discoglossus > Discoglossus pictus. The sequence continues at coordinate 45,178,552 of CM050171.1, read as the reverse complement.
CTTCCAACCTGAACACCTGGTGCCACATTTTACATATTTATCATTTGTAGTCGTCTATTTTAAAAGCTTCTATACATGCTGTAGAAAAATACTGCCCAAGGTAATTGCAATGTGGTATTTAACAGCCTTTATTCTTTTACAGTATTGCATGCATACACCGCACATTACATACCATTTTATGGATTTAGGTTGCTTTTTAGTAATGTTTACAATGATGGCCTGAGGGATGAGTGATAAAATAACTTCCTCACTGCCTCAAGAAGGAGACAATGAGCCTCATCTTGAGCTACTGTGTGTTAGAGGTCACATACAATTAAACATTTCAGATAGGTTTACAATCCATAAAATACTCTGGTATTATTGGGAGTAAATATAGCGGGAAAACTAAATTGTTTTTAGCACCATTACTGTCTCAGGCAGACATGTTTACCCCAATAATTACTTAAATACAGTGCTTTGACTTAAGTGAAGGATTCTGGTTAGTTCTGCAGGTACTTTCACCACAGCATCCTGGGTTCGAATCCAGCCAGGGAACCAAGAGGTCACACTGTCAAGTACTTGGATGGGAGACCACCAGGGAATACCAGGAGCTGTATGCCGTGGCCACTGGAGAAGGTATTGGCAACCCACTCCAGAATTTCTGCCATGAAAACCAAGTGGATCAGCTTGATGTGTTGTGCATGAGGTCACAGAGAGTCGGACACAACTGAGCGATGCTATATCACTTTAGAACTGGTAATATAACTACATGGTAAGTACCAATATCCAGGCCTAAGTGCTCCTCTTATTTGGTGCTAATAAAAAATTGATTAGAGTTGCCACATTTATATCCAATTTAGAAACCAGCCAGACTCATGAGAAGCTAGTTGAACTTTGAGGCAAGGAAAGAAGCATTTATAGAAGACTATATAAAAAAAGAAATAAAAAGTAGGAGCCAGCAGTAAAACTTTAGGAGCCATAGCTCACAGGATTTGGCAAGCCTTGTTGAGCATAATTGGAGCATTATCTCTTTAAATACAGGTACCAAATGTCATACAATCGAACTAAAATTCACTTTCCTGTACTGTCCATATTGTATTTCGTTTTCTATAGATACAGGGTCTTGCAAAAGTATTCACCCTCCTATTCACCTATTTTGTTACATTACAGCCTTAAGTTCAATGTTTTGTTAATCTGAATTTTATGTGATGGATGAGAACAACGCTTGGTGAAGTGAAAAGAGAAAAATATATACATAAAACTATTTTTTAGAAATAGAAAAACAGAAAATTGGCATGTGCGTATGTATTAACCCCCTTTGTTATGAATCCCATAAAAAGCTCCGGTGCAACCAATTACCTTCAGAAATCACATAATTAGTTAAATGATGTCCACCTGTGTGCAATCGAAGTGTCACATGATCTGTCATTACATACACACACATTTTTTGAAAGGCCCCAGAGGCTGCAACACATAAGCAAGAGGCATAACTAACCAAACACTGCCATGAAGACCAAGGAACTCTCCAAACAAGTAAGGGACAATGTTGTTGAGAAGTACAAGTCAGGGTTAGGTTATAAAAAAAAATATCCAAATCTTTGATGATCCCCAGGAGCACCATCATATCTATCATTACCAAATGGAAAGAACATGGCACAACAGCAAACCTGCAAAGAGACGGCTGCCCACCATAACTCAGGGACAGGGCAAGGAGGACATTAATCAGAGAGGCAGCACAGAGACCTAAGGTAATCATGGAGGAGCTGCAGAGTTCCACAGCAGACACTGGAGGATTTGTACATAGCAAGACAATAAGCCGTACGCTCCATAGAGTTGAGCTTTATGGCAGAGTGGCCAAAAGAAAGCCTTTACTTTCAGCAAAAAAACAAAATAGCATGTTTCGAGTTTGCAAAAAGCCATGTGGGAGACTCCCAAAATGTATGGAGGAGGGTGCTCTGGTCTGATGAGACTAAAAATCGAACTATTCAGCCATCAAAGAAAATGCTATGTCTGGCACAAACCCAACATATCACCCAAAGAGCATTAGCATTTCAGCAGCTGGGACTGGGAAACTGGTCAGAGTTGAGGGAAAGATGGATGGTGCTAAATACAGGGATATTCTTGAGCAAAACCTGGATCACTTCGTGCGTGATTTGAGGCTAGGACGGAGGTTCACCTTCCAACAGGACATTGACCCCAAACACACTGCTAAAGCAACACTTGAGTGGTTTAGGGAGAAACATGTAAATATGTTGGAATGGCCTAGTCAAAGCCCAGACCTAAATCCAATAGAAAATCTGTGGTCTGACTTAAAGATTGGTGTCCAGAAGCGCAAACCATCCAACTTGAAGGAGCTGGAGCAGTTTTGAAAGGAGGAATGGGCAAAAAACCCAGTGGTAAGATGTGGCAAGCTCATAGAGACTTATCCAAAGCGACATGGAGCTGTAATTGCCGCAAAAGGTAGCTCTACAAAGTATTGACTTTAGGGGGGTGAATAGTTATGCACATTGACTTTTTCTGTTACTTTGTACTATTTGTTGTTTGCTTCACAATAAAAAATAAATAAAAAAAAACCTCTTCAAAGTTGTGGGCATGTTCTGTAAATTAAATAATGCAAATCCTCAAACAATCCATGTTAATTCCAGGTTGTGAGGCAACAAAACACGAAAAATGCCAAGGGGGTGAATACTTTTGCAAAGCACTATATATATCTTAAATTCAATTAATAGTATGGGTAAGATTTTACTTTTTCTTTATGTTTATTTAACACTTCTTTCTATAAGAATCCTATTTTAAGACTAAATGCAGTGTGAGCAACAATTATAATTGGTCTAACTCAGGTGTAAATATATCATATACAAATAGGTCATGGATTGGCTTGCAGCCATGGCTGCTGCAGAATCATCCTAAAACATTTTCTATACAGTATGTTAGCTCAAGGTTTAAATATGGATTATCAACCCATAGAATTACCTCAGCGTTGCTGAAAATGTTGGCTTTATATAAATGGAGACATAATACATTGTGTGTGGTTAAGAAACCTGAGGGAAAATATAAAAAAAAAACTCCCATATATGTTTTGTTCCACCCATTACCGGCGATTAGTGTTACTTATTTAATCCTCTTTTGTACAAGACTTAAAGAAAACAATGGCATGCCACGCATTTCTTTAAATTACTCATTGCAGGATGCGTAATGTGCATTGATAGGATAACCAATAAGGATATTCATTGGACAGATTAGAGAAGACTATCTTGATCGGCCAAGGAATGACCGCCCTCCTACCACAGAGCCTTTCAACCCTTTTAATCAGGGGACCTGTTACCTTCT